>JBAKGM010000081.1:7040253-7078985 GCA_037177215.1 Asparagus racemosus | reverse complement strand
TATTGATGATTACCAACTAACTTTTGGGCATTGTAGCTTCCCCTTTATAATGTTGAAGAGAAAACTTTACGTAGAGGATAAGCTAACGTAACAGCAAAGATTTTCTAGATTAGCACAGCTACGAGGAATGACTTCCTAGAAAAAGTTTCATTAGTTGTTTGTGAGTTTCTACCCTAGGTTTCTTTCCCTTTACGTTGTAGGCGGAAAATACTGCTTTCAGGGCTGGGAATATCCTGTCGGTCACTAATTTCAAATTTTTTGTGTGTAAGAAAATAAATAAATATCCTTGGCAGGTCAGTTCTTGTGATGAGGTCTTCCAATTCATCAACGATTGCAGCATATATAGCCAAATATGAAATGCTCCTCAAAAATATTGAGTCACAGTTCAAAGAGTCATTATTTAAGACATGTAAACGCAACAAAGTGTTTCAGTATTCAAAATATATGCAAGCGTTAATGTTTGATTCGATTCTCATTCCCTACTGCAAAATATGGTAGAATGAGAATTTCAAACTGCTCTAGAAACTGGAAATAGATACAAAATAGATCTACAGTTTCAGTAATTGCATTGGGTCCTCAAATTGGCATTTCTTCTCGTCGATGTTGTTTTTACATTTAGTTAACCCTCTGGTACCTGTTTGTTATACTCAGAATATCCAGAAAAGCTTCACTAAGGGGCTGTTTGTTTCCTTTCATTTTGCAACTTTGTATTGAAAAAATGGGTCTACAAGACAAAAATCTTGAATTTTAACTAAATACATTGTTTGGTTAGCTTTTTTTTATCATAAAATTGGAGCTGCCATGTAGGATTAATGTATCAATTATAATTTCCTAAAAATATGCTGATTTTACTCTTATTTTTGCTAAGGCTTATCTAAAAAGGAAAAATGAGTGATATTATACCATATTATCCTCAACAAATTGATGTTCAGCCAAATAAGAATTTTTTGCTTAAATTTGTCATTCATCAAATCCTCTTCAACATGCGTGCAAACAAACAAAATTATGAATAAATGATTTTTTAGATCCGGGACATACATCAAAACTAATCCATGAACCAAACAACCCATAACAGCATGCATACCTATTTGGTATCTACAGGTTCGCTAACAACATTAGGGTATGATACATCCTTTTCAGAATTTCCTCAACAGCTTTGGTATCTTGAGCCACATCGTGATCAGTCCATTCAGGGTACTCAGCAACTTACTGAGTTTCGATATAGTGCCAAGATCTTTTGACAGGAAGAAATACTTCTACTCCCAAACTCAGAAACCGTTTTCTACATCAAAATACTTGGCATGTCTCCACCTGCAGCGAACATTGAAACTTAAGATTATGCCGTTATTGCTTAAACAAATAGCCAAGCAATATTGAAACCAACGAATGCATTTCAGAAAGTACGAAACAATTTAACAGATATGTCAATAAACATAAGCAATCAAAGGTTGGAAGGGTAGCATAGCGCCGTTAAGCAATGCATTTGCCAGTTTATCATGACAGTTTGTGGACAAATTTATGACAAAGAAGTAGATTCTTCAAGCGTTCTTCCTCGCTCGAAATAAATAGACTACATCAAATGGTGGCATACAGGGGTGCTTCACATTTCAAATTTCATGCCCAGCTTATGCTCATTCATTACAACAAGAATACCACAAAGCCAAGCTTCCTGTACAACAACAAAATACCCACAGTACGGGCGCCCAGATGGCAGGGATTTTTCCTGTCACCCAACTCGAATGCCAGGGTTCGAATCCCCGTGTACTAACCTGAGATCCTGAGGGGACGAGGTGAGGCCCATATTGTGCGAGGTTTATTTGGGGTTGGAACTCAAGCCAAACCTGAGGGAGGCCACACACCAACCAAAGTTCCTTGTTACCAACAAAAACAACACAACAATAACAAAATTGTTAATGTTAAAATTTTGGTATCGGCTACATAAATTCTATTCTACAATCAGTTTTGTTTAAAGTTATCTCCTCCATTAAGTTAATCATCGTCATGTCATTCAGAGTTTCTTTTATTTCTGCAGTAAATAGCCTTTTCTTCCTTCTCAATCCCCTTCCCCGTCTCCATAACCCTCGAAAGCTCTTGAATCCTACACGAAGAGCTCCTCCTCATCCTATCAACAACCACCTCAACCCTCTCCCGCAACCCAACCCTCAACAATTCACTCCTCAACAACACACAAGTACTATCATACGGGGGGACCCCCTCATCAACCATCGCCTCAAGATACCGACACGCCTCCTCCACTCTCCCCTTCTTCCTACACAATCCATGTATCATCACCGCATAACTACATGCCGAAGGGTAAAACCCTCTCCCCTCCATTCCATCCCAAACCTCCATGGCTCTATCAATCCTCCCAACTCCAATCAACATCTTGATTAACATATTGTACGTGTGCCGATCAGGCAAGCAACCAGCTTCATCCATTCTCTTTAGCAGCTTCGTCGCTTTATTCGCCTCACGGAATTTACAGTGCAGCGCTAGAATCCTGTTGTAGCTCCAGACATCCGGTTCAAGTCCTCTCTCAAGCATTTCGTCCAGCAACTCGTACGCTTCCTCCGCTTTCTCTTCTTTCTCACATAACAATCTAATTACGCAATTATAAGTGAACACATTCGGCACCAAACCCTTCCTCTTCGTGTTTTCAAGCATTCTAAGTGCAGACCTCGAGTCTCCGGCTTCACAGTACGCACGAACGAAAACTGCGTACGTACCCGCATCCGGGCCAAGCCCGTGCACCGTCCTCATCTCCTTCAACCGCCTCTCCGCCTCCTCCATCTCCCCCCCATTACACAAAGCGGCCAGCAAAGCATTATAAGCCGCAACATCAACTTCACATCCTCGTTGGCGCATTTCATCAAACAGTTGAACTGCGTCCTTCGGTTTCCCTTTCCTCGCACAGCCCTGCATCAAAATGCTATACGTCTTCTGGGTTATGCTCAAGTCCGACATAACTCTATGGAACAACTCGCGCGCATCGGTCACGTGACCGTATTTGCACAGCGCGTAGAGCAAGACGTTGAGGTCGTCGGCGTTTGGTTGCAAACCGAAGCCGGGCATTCGGTTGAAAGCTCGTATAGCGTCGGCGGCGAGATTGGCTTTGGAATAAGCGAAGAAGAATATGTGAAAGAGGTCGGAGGAAAGCTGGGATTTTTGGTGCTGGTGGGTGTCGGCGAGGTGGGCCCAGGCCTGGGGGAAATGGCGAGAGGAGGCGAGGAGGTGGACGAGGAGGCGGCGGGAGAGGGGGGAGGGGGAGAAGTCAGGGAGGGAGGAGGCGAAGAGGAAGAGGCGGTGGGAGGGGGAGGGGAGGTGGCGGCAGCGGAGGAGGGTTTGGTCGAGGAGGGAAGGGGAGGAGAGGAGAGGGGAGGTGAAGGGGAGGAGGGCGGTGGAGAGGTCGGAGGTTGGGGAGCGGTGGTCGCTAAGGACGCGGCAGAGGGAGTTGAGGGTGGTGTCGGAGGAGAAATGACGGAGGAGAAGGGAGGGGAGGGGATGGTGGTGGCGGAGAGGTCGGAGGGCCATTGCTCCCGATTTTCGAGTGGTGCACGAGGAATGCTTGTGTCGGGAAATATCGGCTTAACCCCGTAACTTTGGGTTATTATTACGTAATCCCCAACAACTTTCAAAATATCAGGAAAAACCCCACACGTACAGGGATTACAAGAAAGACCTCCCCCAATCCAAAAACAAAACAAAAAACAAAAAAAAAATGTTTTCCCAAAATTTAACTTTATGCTTTTTATCAGAAAACCATGGCTTGTTTGGATTTGCACCCAGTGAAGAGAAGTTAAGAGAATATAGGAGAAGTTAAGTTAATGAAATGTAAGCTATAAAACTTATTTAGAAAATTAGTAATGTGAATCAAAATGAACTTAATTTACCCCGTTTAGAAAGTTTAATAAATAAGGGAATTGAAGAAAATATATGTAAAATTATGATAATATCCTCACATACTATTAAGTCATTGTTAAAAATTAGATAGAGGGTACAATAGTCTCTCCATAATTATTTTTGTTTTAGTAGTTGCATTCACCCTCATTACATCTCAATTTGGAAGCAACAAAAACTTAATTTTCTCCCCTCCTTTACCTTACCTTCTCCTTCATTACTTAGCATAAGTTTATTCCCAAATAAGGACAAAGCGTCTCATAACTTTTCCTAACTTTTCTGACCTCTCATTACCCCTAATCCAAACAAGTCCTTAACCTTGAGATTTTATTAGAAAAAACCCTTAAAAAGACACTTTTTATCGGGGGGTTCTGATAAAATTTCAAAGTCAAAGGATGTTTTTTGATAACCCCTAAAATTAAGAGGGGTGTACTGATATTTCCAAAGTTAGGGGAGGAGGGTTTCGGATATTAAGTCGATAGCATTTTCAGAATGGTCCTTCTTTTTTACATATACCCATTGCTTCATGTAATTTTTAATAATACCCTCTAAATCTAAATATTTGCAAAATTAACTCTCAATTCATCATTTTTGGGGAACAACCTAAAATCAACAAATCGTCAACTTTGGTTGGATAATTTGGATAGCTTTTTTTTATGAGGGAGGCGAGGAGTTGACGAATAACAATTCTAAAATTGTGTTTGGTTATATTTTTTTAGTAAGTGCGGGGAAGGATTGAGAGAGCTAAAAAGAAGCAAATTTCCCCATTTTCTTAACCCTTCTAAAGTGGACAAATTGGAAGGGGAAGAGTTGGATTTTAAGTGAATGCATCCATTCTCTTCTTAATTTCTACTCTAAAATAAACACAAATTAGTTTCATCACTCTCCCTCCTTCTCCATTCATTCGTTATCTATCCAAACACAATTAGTTACATCACACTCCCTTTCTCTTTCCCTCCCGGTGAGTTTAATTCAATCATCCCCCTACCCTACCCTCTCCTCTATCCAACCCGACCATAAGAGTGGTGTAAAAGTGTCAAGAAAACAGTCAATTTTTTACTCGCTATTTCAATGAACATAAAAGCATTAAAATTAACAGTTAATCCATAAAGTTAACATAAATGATTATTGTTACCATTTAACACATAAATTAATTGTTAACTTTGATAAATTTTATGCTCTTTTATGTGTCATTTGTTATCTTTTAATAATTTATGTCCACTTTAGGTGTTAACTGTTAATTTTCATATGTTCATTGTTATTACAGGTTAAATGTTAGCTTTATGTGTTAACTTCGACATGTCTTTACCGAATGGCATCCAGGCGGCGTAGGGAAAGACAACAACGATTGAGGAATGAGAAGAAGGGGATGGGTTGAGGAAGGAGGAAGAGATGGCGACGGAGCGTGGTGATAGAGAGATACTGCTTAAGATGCGTGATCGAGAAAGGGATGGTGGGGACGGTAGTGGCGCACAATATAACTGTTGAGGATGAGGAGGAAACGATCACATGATAGGGCAGCAATGTTGGAAGGAATAATGTCTTAAGAATGAGAACAAATGATTTATTGGTTCGTAAGGGAGATCGAAGGGTGAGAAGTCAAATGGGGCATGGACTATTTGGGTCAATGGGGCTAGGAACTCGATAAAAATTTGAGGGTGAAGGGAAGGGACATGGTTTACCGATAACGTGCTTTGATTTCATTGGGAGTAGGGAAAATTAAGGTGAAAGCAAAGAATAAAAATGAAGGGAAATTGAATTACGTTCTTCTAAGTTCCGCCTTAAAATGGGGGAACAATTTTTGCATTAACGGGGGTGAACTTTGGGGAACTTGGGGGAACATTTCACCATCTAAAAGAATTCCCAAATGGGGTGAATGGTTTTTTCTAACTTTCATTCTCATCTATTCCCCTTAATCCAAACATGGCCTAAATTAAGGGGGCAGAAGCAATTTTTTATATCCATAACTATTATTTAAGAAAATTTAGACTTTTGGTTCTATCCCTATATGTGTTGAGAATTCAAAAAATTCAAGCAATGTCATCAATACTTGCAAATGCTTAAAATGACATATAATAAAAATTACCTCCACATTCTAACTAGAGCCCCCCACGTTCTGAAGTGTCAAACAAATTCCCAAACCTCCCACTTCTTTCTTAATTTCGTTCCTCCTCAGGGAAAAAAAAAAAAAAAAAGAAAGGCAAGCAAAAATCAATCATCCTCTTTGAAACTCCATCAGTAAAAGATAGTAAAAAAAAGATCCTAACCCATAAATTCCCCATCCGCATCATGACCCAACTTTAATTCAATCCTACATCCTCCATCTCGTAGACGCAGAGCATCTCTTCTCCTCTATTTTGGTTGCAAGTTCAAAATTTTTTTTGTAGTTTTCATTTATATCAAAATCAAGAAATTACAAAGTCATTTTTTATATATCTATTTATATTAGCATCAATAAAGCGTCAACAATATTTTTCTCGTTACGCATAAGTTTGACTGTCTCACAGACGCAACGCATGCACCGAAAAGAATTGTATATTGCATTAAAATAAGTTTGGCGGGCTTTTCTGCCCGGGCACCCTGTCATTCTGGGCTGGCCCAAGTCCATTTTCCTATAGCGTACAACGTGCTGCCCAACCTAATGCGTCCCTTAGACGGCAAAAGCGAAAATAAAATAAATAAATAAGTTTTTTTGCCGCCAAATTTGGGACGCTCAGGGCCTCAGTCTAGGGTTTTGCTCAACTCGTTCAAAAACCCACTTCCCCAATCCCAAATATTCTCGAAATCAATCGGCACAATCAAGCCAGCAAACTCCGAATGTAATGGCATCGCCATCTTTCGCTGTCGACAACGACGACGTAAGCCCTCGCGCGCTCTCTCTCCTCTAAACCCTAGCCCTAAATCTCATTCTCGATCCACTTGCAGGATTTCGATTGGGAAGCGGCCGTGAGAGAAATCGACACCGCGTGCGAGCTTGCTTCTAATCAGCCCAATCTCGCAGATCCTCCGGTCACCAGGACGCCGCCGGCGGAGCTGTGCCCTAGAGCACCAAGACCTAACCCTAAAGGGAAAGGATATCAGCCGAATCTCGATAAATTTGTGGAGGCCTTTCGGAAGCGAAAGAGTGGGAGCACTCAGAGCAGTAGGCTTTGTATTAATAAGACCCCAGTATTGGACTGCGAGGGTTATGATAATCCTGGAGCTGAAGGTGGAGAATCTGATGTTCGCATTGATCTTGAAGCTGCACAGACTTGGCATTATCCACGTAAATTTCCATTCTTTGATGCCAAGTTTTCAGCTTTTCTCTATTTGAGACATAGTAAAGAGTAGCTAATTCCGTGCGTCTAACCAAAAAATCCTTTCTTCTTCGAAATTTTCTATCTTCCCATTCGTTTCCAACGGGCGTTTCGTCTCCTAATTCCTTCCATTCTACCAATGAATTATCTAAATAATTCGCAAATCCAAATCGGCTTATTAAACAATGAGATGTCTTCCATGGGCATAATCCATTCTAAAAATAATATTGTGTTTTGAAACTCTCACGATTAGAGAAAGAAGTTTTCATACTGGAGAAATGAAACTCTTGCAAATATGGTCCCCGAAGGAGAGAATTATTATCTTTGCAATTCTAATCAGTCCTCTTGCTGTACACACTGAATGAAACTAGTTTCCAGGAGCTGCTAGTACACCATGTCATGTTGCATAATAATATTGCATTAGTATACAATTGCATACTTATTCGAAAATTATTGTATCCACTATAAATAGGAAGATTCAAAGTTTCATATGCAGAAACTCTGTTAAGAGGTACCTTGTAAGCTGACCTCACTTGATGGCGTAATAGAAGTTGTGGCAATTGACGATGTTACATGAGTTAATTATGATATAATATGGTGGTGAGAGGTCTAGAAACTTATGAATGTTTAGGCAATAAGGTGTGACATTCTTTTGTTTCAAATTTCTGATGTCTAGAAGCATTAAGGTTTTAAGGCCTCGCATTCTTTTGTTTCAAATTTTCCGAGGATGTTAGAAGATATAAGGATGGGTGAGTTGCAACTTATCAGATTGGCTAATTTGATTGGTATCCAGGGAATAGTAATTGTCCGATGCATGTCAAGATTCAAGAATCTTGTACAGAGCCCGAAGGCACCTCATACGTAATTTGATTAACTGTAGAATATACTAAAATTTCTTGATAACAATAAGTACTATTGAAGCTTGGTTATAGATCACAGAACATTCTAATATACAGTACAAAGAATTGGCGTTTATGTAGTCTTCACATGATGCTTCCAGATAAATTTAATCTAAACTTACAAATACAATGGATAGGTTTATATCAAAGCTAAATGTTGGCTAGTGAAATGCTGATTTGTCTAGAAAGTTCAGCAGGCCCAGAGAGAAGGCATAATAGTTGTCTGTAATAACATTTCATGATATAAAATTGTTTATTTGATTCCATTGACAGCGCAGAGAATGGCCTGTCCTTCATGTGTTCTCTTCGCATGACATAAGACGTGGAAGTTTCTGTGTTTTTTTTTTGCCTTTCTGGTTTTGAATTTAGATTGCATATGCAGGCTTGCTTGTCTAACTGCTGTTAAAGTCATCGATGGATCCAACATGGAGGGATGGACATCCATACAAGCTGATCTTGAACAATTAGCAATATGTCCAGTTTTATCTCGCCTCATGTATCATGTACAAGCAAGTTGCATCGACAAGAAAAATGACTGTTTTGATGTTCTCCTTGATATTTAGGAAAAATGATAATCTACAGGAAAAATGATAATCTATGGTAACTTGTAAGTATGCAATTGGTACAGGATACACTTAGTTTTGCCCCCATATGAGGTGGGGAGATTCCCAGTTTAGTGGCCCCCTAAATGCAAATCTATGAAATGGTATGTCAAATCAGTACATTACCTTGTGGTACTAAAAGCGAAACACAATTGTATAAATCGATAACTTTCCTTTGTTTCTTTAAGGTGAAAGTACTTCATGGAGCAAGAAAATACAAGAGTATAATTGGATAACATATTTTTTTCCCCTTTAAAGTGGGCAACATTTCCGTTGTTATCATCCAAAAACTGTTTACTAGGAGCAGTGTTCATAGTGCCAGCTATTCTGTCAGGAATCCTAGAATTTTCAAATGCATTTCAGCAAATACATTTTTTGCCTGCTTTTTGGTTGAGAAACATTCCATATGAACACATATCTGATGCATATGATCGACAGAGAAGTGCTGCACTGCATCCAAGGAAGTGCCATTTAATTCCTCTGGTTCTTACTAAAGATGCTATGCTACCATCAAACTTTTTGTATAACTTTTCATCTTTTAGATTATCAGTAAATATACAAACTTTGAATTCATACTTAGAACCAGTGTTTATACTGATGTGGTTGATTATAAAAATAGGAAATGCCATTTGTTAAACTTTGACTTGTATTTGCTGTGAAAGTTCTTACATTCACATTACTTTCTTCCTTTTGTTCTTTGCTGCAGTTAATGTTCCTGTTCGTGATTATCAATTCGCTATTGCTAAAATTGCTCTCTTTTCAAATACACTTGTGGCATTACCAACAGGCCTTGGTAAAACCCTTATTGCTGCCGTTGTGATGTATAACTACTTTAGATGGTTCCCTGAAGGTAAGTTTTTTCCCTTCATGTGCATATCTTTTAAGCTTTTATGGGATTCACTTTTTTTTGTCTCATAGGGATGCTTAATTGCTCAACACATCTCCATTCATATGGAAAGCAAGTTGTTTCATTGAAAAATTTAATAGAGTAAAGCTATATTATTTTTCAAATGCTTAAAGTTTTTTACTTCCAAGTGACAAACGTGTTGAACGATTTTTATGCTTAGTGTTGTGCAAACTATTTCTGACTTGAAATTCTTGTAGCATAATAAACTATGTAGTTAACACCAAAAGTAACAACCATGTAGATGAGACTGAGTTCCGCTTATGCAATTTTTGTTGTAAGACTGTTGGAGTTATGTGCTATTCCTACCTTTTTTTCCAAGTAGAAAGGTTGAGACAGGCCTCCCCAAAAATTCATTGAAAACAAAGTACAACATTCATTGTATCTCTCCTTGTAGAGATAAAAGGAAAAATCATGCTACAAGTACACCCTATGAGCACAGATGATGCCGCATCTTAAGGGCCATATTTTTGCATCTTCCTTTAAGATTATATTTGCTTCTGCTTCTCTTGCACACCTGGATGATTCCATATGGTTGTCTCAGTTTTATTCAAATCTCCACTATCACTGGTCAAGTGGGGTGCACCATGTTTCTGTCAACTTTGATGGCACTCAAATGCTGTGATGTGAATTCTGAATAATTTAACTTTAGAATGTATATCGGAAAATTTCCAGGTAAAATTGTTTTTACTGCACCTTCACGGCCTTTAGTCATGCAACAAATTGAAGCGTGCCATAACATCGTTGGAATACCTCAGGTATTGAATGTATCTATTCTACTATGCACTTCTATTATACACGAGCATAGAATTGTCAGAATACTCAGATATTGGAAGTATCTATTCTTCCTGCGCCTATCATTTATTTTCTTACGACTACTTTGTAAAGATGGCATCAAACTGATTGCAGGACAGGGCAATTGATATGACAGGTCAGATGAGCCCTCTGAAACGTTCAAGCTTTTGGAAGACCAAAAGAGTTTTTTTTGTGACTCCGCAGGTGCTTGAGAAAGACATTCAATCTGGTAATAAATACATTGTGATATGATGCACATAGTGTGCTGTGTATACATGTGCATGCATTCATCGATATGTTCGTTGTGTGATTTACAGTCATGCATTTACAAACCCTACGAATATTAATGGTACTCTACAGACTCTGGAAGTAGATTAGAATGTAAAAAGTACCAAGATTGTGTAATGTGGAACGAAGTAGATGTAAGAGTCATGTCTTAGGGACTCAAAGTGCTTAGTATGTATCTGTTGCCCAGGAATTAGAGATCAATGCTGCTATATAAAGCTTTGTAATGCATTTTTACATCTTGTCGCTTCTCTAGAAAGTATACCAAAAAACCTTTCAAATATCAAAACCTATAAGGCTATAAGCATCAAAAAACCAATCTTGTATTCTTTATATCAATAAATTTTCCCTAGGAATTGAAATGCATGTGCCCTGTAGCCATATGTACCTGGTGACGTGCTGCAGTCTGAATGCACATAACCAACAACTGCTTGGATGTGTCTGAATAACCTTTCTTTTAGGCATTTGGTTGCTTTTTGATTTGCATTCAAGTGGAAACAATACATGTCCTGCACATAGTGGTTTCATCTCATCTTAGCGATTCAAACATCCAAACATGGCACTAAGGGCGTAGTTGCTACCTGTAAGCAAATGATTCATTTCTATACAATTCAAAAGAGATTCCAATTCGTGCATAGTTCCCTCAAGGCCTTCTGACCAGTTTGCTTTGGCCTGTTCTGCTTTTCTTGTTGTCATGTTCAACAATATGGGTCGCTAGGGCCTGCATTTCCCCCTTTTTTCTGAAGAGGGTCATGGGTGGATAGATATAAATGTGGTTTAGTAGTTGCACACTTTAAATCCTGGATAACATGCAGTGTGTGATGTGCTGCACACCATGGTAAGTGACATAAATAACTCAAATCCTGTTCAAATCTGGACTTGCTCCTGTAAAAGATATAGGTTGATGTGTTTTAGAGATCAATATTTCTGGTGAAAAGTTTTTTAAATATCAGAAAAATGTTGTCTCCTGCACTAAGATACAATAAAACAGAACCATTGTCACAGTCTCTTGCATATGGTTCATGAAGAAATAGAACATCACCTGTAATACAGCTTGTAAGCAACCTGCAGGTTTTTAAGTTTTTTTCCCACATCAACGATTTGGAGCTTGCTGATATCTTTTTTTTTTAAATTGCATACATGCCACTGATGAGGGTGTATTGATTAGAAGAACCAAGTTGCATGGATACGGGTATGGTACATGGCAAATTTGTAAAAGTTAGGGCACAGGGACATGGCTATATATATGTATGTTATGTATATTTATATGTATTAAAATTAATAATTTTATCAATATTGTTTTTTTCATTTACATAAGATCAATATAAGAAATAGATGTGAAATGTAGAGTATACGTCCAAGAAATGTATGAGGATTGTTTTAAATTAAAACATGTACTATATAATTGAGTATAAGCCTGATTAAAAATATGCATATCTTCACTCCAATAAGTTTTGGTACGGGTACTGGTATGTGTTGGGTACGGGTACGGCTTCCAATTTGAAGTACTCAGGTAAGTAAATTACTCATTCCCGTTCTTAATTCTAAAGTTATATGTTTCATAAATTTAACATTGTAGCTTTATTTCTATATTTGTGAATTGTCACCCATTTATTCTTGAAACCGTGTGTAAATACAACAAGTGCAGGGGAAAAAAACTCCCATAGGTTCTGTAAATACAAGTAAAGCTTCCTGTGGTCAACGATACTTGCTACGATTATGATTTCAACTGTATACATGAAGTCATATTCATTCCTGAAACTTCCTTCTAAAATTTCTTACTTAAAGTTCCTTTTCACCATAATAGTGAATCACATATTAAATTCTACAAACTAACAATTGAGTCAAACTGTACAAAATCATACAAAAAGAAATGCTTACTATCTATAAAATAATGGACACTGTCCTATGTTCATAGTATATTGGTTGTAATCTGGATATAAAAGTTTTTTCAATCACATTACATAGTATAGATCATAATATGTCAATATTAACCAACAAGTGATGCTGTACTTTAGAACTATCTGGTGTTTGGTTGCTGCAGCTGATCTAACTCATTTTGTAAGTGCACATACCACATGTCATACAGCTGCTGAAATAAATAACTGTTCCTGTTTGCTCTCCTAACAAATATCAAATGAAATGTCTGTGTTGTATTCAGTGGGACAATCGTACAGTTGAAAACTATTTAAAAGTTAAAGCAAACTTGCTCTTGAACTAGTATGATGGTCTGCAGCAGTAGACTATCTTAGACATGATAAAATTACCTCAATTTGGAAACTATTGGCGGTGAGCATGCTTGCTAGACTGAAAATTTGATGTTTTGCTGAATATTGCCAGTTTCTCTCTTTAATATTGAATGCTTGAGTACATTTCATACTTTTTGTTTAATCAGCTTGACTCCCCCCCACCCCCCACCCACACCCCCCCCCCCCACACACACACAAAAGAAACTCTTTTGTTGATACCATTTATATCTGTTCTTCTGCAGGCATATGCTTAGTGAAACAAATTGTTTGCTTGGTCATTGATGAAGCTCATCGAGCTACTGGAAACTATTCATACTGTGTTGCAGTTCGTGAGGCATGTCTCTTGATATCAGTTATCACTACATAGCACATTTTGTTGTTTTTGAGCTCTCAGCTTCATGTTTTAGGCTAGTAACCTCTCCACTGACTGAATTTAAAGGAATTCAATTTGTTTCTTCCTGGTGATGAACTTTTAAGATGTTGGGAAGAAAGAGGATTAATTATTATTATTATTATTAGTATTACTACTACTACTACTACTACTAGTATTCCTAGTTTGGGATGTTTGTTTATAAATCTGTTTTGCTTTTTGAATTTTTCCTGACTGCAGTTAATGGCTGTTCCTGTGCGGTTCAGAATTTTGGCTTTGACAGCTACACCAGGATGTAAGCACAGTTTCTATTTCAATGCTTGCTGAAATTCTTTAGGACCTGCTTTCCTTATCATAGTCCTGTTTACACAGCAAAACAGCAGGTGATTCAGAATGTCATTGATAACCTATTCATTTCAACTTTGGAGTATCGTAATGAAACTGATCATGATGTCAGTCCATATGTGCACAATAGGACAATTGAAGTGATTGAGGTAGGTAAAAGAAAAAGAAAAAAACCTTTAATTATACAAGCATTAAATTGTTTTCTGTTATTAAATCGCCATCCTTTTGCAATATCACTAGGTTGAAATGGGAAAGGATGCTACTGACATCAATAATCTCCTGTTGGAAGCTATGCGACCGATCAATGCTCAACTTTTGTCCTATCGAGTGCTCTATTATAGGGACGTTGCAACAGTATGTATTGACTTTTATGTAATCCATCACATTCCAAGCATTGCATTTACTTGTATTATGCTTGTGTCGGGTGATTATTCATGTCTCTCTCTTTGTACTAGCTTGCTTTGAAACCTGAATATGGAGATAGTATAACATTGCTTTGGATATATGTTAGGACTAAAATTATACTTTCTGTTGCGTAACGATTATTTATCGAAATGTAGTATCTACTCAGTGTACATTTTGAAGTACAGTTTCTTAATAAAGTTTTTATCTTTTTCATAATTTTTAATCATTAAGCAGAAGTACACTTTTAATAGTTTCATATTTGAAGCCAACATGTGATGACATATAACATCATAGAAAATAAACTGTTCTGAGTTAAAGGTGTAAATCTCTCCTGTGTCTTACTCTTTTTTTATAAGGTTTTTGTCATATTAGACCCCCAAATCTTTATTAATTCTATATTAGACCCCTGAATCTTCATGTCTCAATTAGACCACCAAATCCATTAAGTTGTTTTAAATAAGACCCTGAAATCTATTAAGTTGTTTCAAATAAAACCCCCCAATCTATTAAGTTGTTTTAAATAAGAACCCCATTTCAGACAAATATGAATATTTGGGGTCTAATTATAGAAATATGAAGATTTTGAGATTCTAACATAGAATTAACAAAGATTTGGGGTTCTAATATGACAAAAATCCTTTTGATACAATAAGTGATGCAGGCTGCCACATTTACTTTTTTAATTTTCAAGATTGCTGGCATCATTTTTTGCAGCTAAACAAGGAACATCTGATGCAGAATAGTTTTTATTTATGTATTATTTTCTTAGGGTTGGCGATGGCTAGACGAATTTCAGGTTTTTGTATTTCATTTTCTTTTAAAGAGAATATTCGGTAAATCTGGGTGTACACAATTGATCCAGAGCAGATACCGCTGATTCTGTAGTTATAATATCCCTGCCAATGTAACTATCATAGTTGATGCTTATAAAGAATTGAGATATATTTTGGGCAGATTTCCAAAGCATGCTTCCCTATAAAAGCAGTCAAATATAGTTTACACATGAGAGAGTGCGAGGGAGGGAGCCAGGGGGGGGGGGACAAAACATACATATTGTTAATGTCTTTGATTCTCTTTTTTTATTATAACTTCTGATGTTGCTGCTGTTCTTCATGTCAAGAGACTCAAGACATAACATACACGCCATTCTAGCCCCTGATATTACCCAGCTACACCTTTTGTGTAGAGTCACTCTAGCGTTTCCTAATTCAATTTCAACCAACCCTCCAACTGATCTAGTTCATGATTTCCGCTTTGTGGTGCATTCTGGATTTAGATCAAGGAAACTGGTGACAAAGAAATAAAAGATCACTAAAGACTAGTTCATTCAACAAGCTGTTCTGAGATATCTAGTGCTAGCATATAGCACTGTTTTCAAATGTGTCAGGCAGGCCTAACTGCCTAGGTCCTCCTAGACGGAAGCCTAGGCCACATTATTGCAATTAGATCATGATAATTCTGTTTGATTAATTTTGTTTTCTACATTAACTAAGTAGCTTGTTTCATGGATATTAAAAGATGCGAATTTCTATTGTAAGAATTCACTTCCCTAATTTAGAACATATTCAAATGTATATGGATGTCTTTGATGTCTATGTTCACATAATACATGCACAATTATTAAAACTATCCAAGTTAATGCTAAAAAATTGCATCTTTGACTTGTCAGATTTTAAATCGACTGCCTTTTGGACTAAATTCAATACCTATGCTTATATTTTATTTCCTGAAAATAACAAGAATAGAAGTACAGTAAAAGTCACATGTCATCCTGATGGCAGGGAAACTATTTACCGGAGCTATAGATTGAAAATAAAGAAGTACTCGTCATTACAAACATACACGCTAATGTATCTTTAGTTATACAAAGCTAATATTCTATGGTATAAGCATCAACAATAACATGATGTAGGATACTACAATTTTTGTTTGCAAGAAACGGATTGTTGGAGAAATTTGTAACTCAACAGCAAGCTATCCGGAAACTGCACAAAGCACAATCATTACACAGTGGATCACTGAGTTTATGATACATCTACCAAATTCATTGCTGGTGTACTCGTTTTGATTTTCCTTCCACGAGGTTAAGAAACCATAAACAACATATTTGTTAATTGGTTTTATGATTTGGAGATCCCATTGTTTCAAAAGAGAAAGTGGCTAGTGCTGTCTTCTGTTTTCAACATTAAAATGATCACTTTATTTTGTAAATTTGAAGGGTATATGTAGGTTGTATAGCAGATTGAGTATGACATCTTGTGAAGTTCTTGAGACATTTTCAAATGCCTATTTATTTTGCTTTGTTGCGGCAATCACTTGGTATTGGTAACGCTTATTGATCTGATGAAACGCATCCCTGTATGTTTTATATATATAAATCAACAAAAGATGTTTACCATTAATGTCAGTTTTGTTCTTTTTTTGATGATATATTTACATCACATGGATGTACGTATTAAAACTTGGTTGTTAGGTTTATTCGATATAGATAATATTTCATACATAAAGTAAACATAGATTTGTTGTCTATACGTCCGTACTTATCTGCTTAATATTTTGATGTATGTACAGTCATTCATGTGATGACTTTCTTTTTCTCTTGGTACAATGATCTTATTCTCTTATGGCTAACCTTTGCCAAGGTGGTTGCATGCATTTACACATCTTTTGTTTTAATAGTTGAGCCCTTGTGAGTTATTCAACTTAAGGGATAAGTTTCGCCAAGCTCCTCCTAGCGGTCTTGATCAAGCAAAAAATAAAGTTGTTGAAGGAGGTTTCGCAATGCTTATCACCCTGTGCCACATAAGAAAGTTACTTACTAGCCATGGTGTAAGGCCAGCTTATGAAATGCTTGCTGATAAGCTGCAATCAGGGTATGTTCAGGCACTTGTCTAATAATATATCTTTGTTTATGTAGAGATATTCCTGGACCAATATGCTATCCTTGCTTTAAGCTAGTTTTTTTTTTCTCGTTTTTTTAGTGTTCATTATTTAATTATTTTGACTCGTGTCAGGGTTAACGGTAGTTCCCTAGGGGATAATCCAGGTAGTTCATCTGAGATTTACCAATGCTGCTTTATTTATCTCAACTCGTGTGAGGTTAAATGTAGTTCTGCAGAAAATCTCAATAATGTTTCATCTGAGTATCACTGATACTGATTAAACATTGTTGCAGTTTATGGTCGTAATTTCATTCTTCATTTTTTATGTTTCCTATACTTCTATATGCTTAAATCTTTTATCTGATTCAGAATATTAATACTAGCACCACTTTCATTGCAGGCCATTTGCCAGAAGTGCAAGTAAGAATGAGACGATTAAGAAAGCAAAACTTTTAATGGAGCAATGCATGTCTCATGGTGCCCCAAGTCCAAAATTAGTGAAGCTGATAGAAATTCTTACAGACCATTTCAGTATGTGATGCCCCCACTGTCTTTTACTCGTAATGAGCATTTATATCCAAATATCTGTTGATGCCGGTTTCTGATGAGGAGAACTATGAATGTGTTGAATAAAATTCTCTTTTTTGGGTTTAATCCCAATTACTATCAAATGGATATAATTAGTTCATATTCAATATCACCTCTTTCCCCCATTTTCCCGATTAAAGCTTTCTTCTGCCCTTGCTGTGATTTACTCTGTTAACTTCTTCACTAATCACATGTTGGCTATTGCTTGAAATTCTAGCAGTCAATTTTATGTATCTGAAATGTCACCTTATCACTGGCAAATGTCAATCTCTTTGTTGTTAATTGCTTCTTTGGGCAGCGACAATTACATAATTTCATGAGGATTTATTTTGGTGCAGAAACAAAAGATCCGAAGGATTCAAGGGTTATCATCTTCTCAAATTTCAGGGGAAGTGTTAGGTAAGAATTAGAACTCGAACTTGGCGATTTTTTGTAACTTAGAATTTTATTGCTCTACGATTTAAACCTATCATCAATAATCATGGAATGGCTTACTAAAGATTTTCTTTTCACAGCTTTATTTTCTAAATTTCTTTGCTAAAAGGCCAAATGAATTTTTCTCATAGTTCTATGCAATTACATTTGCATGGAAAAGATGTGAGTCATTTAAAATATTACTCAGTGGTGTATGAACGATTTGAATAAATCTCTACTTCTAAAACATGATAAACAGCAATTGGTAAAAAGTGTGAATCATAATGTGCTAAAGTACTATGGGGAAACACATGCACATCTACCCAACCTAGGAAGGAATAATTGCATTTGTCCTTACCTGCTAGCTTTACTGGTGCGGTGCAGTGCACAGTCCTTTAAGCTTAATTGGTTTGGAGATCACAAGGATTTGATCCAAGGTACTGACTGTGAGGGTATGAGCTGCTTTCAAGAGTCATTAGTAGTTTTCTAGTGATGTCTATTAATTTTTCCATAAAGTTTAGGGACACAGTTACAATTCCTATAAACTCCTGAATATCAGACCAAGATTTGTATTATATCGACAAAAAAGGTCTACAACTGGTAACATGTAACTGTATGAAAATGGAGTTCATTCCATCACTGTTCTCAGCTAATTTCTCCATATTATTTTTTCTAATCAATGCTATCGGGATCATCAAATGGCCATCAATTATAGATTTCAATGCAGAAGTTGAGATTTATCTATAACTTACGCCAAAAATCTCATGGATGTGGTACTGAACCATCCCGCTTGAACAAACTATGTTTGCACATATAATCCTCACTTACACTAAGTGTCATAGGCCCATATCATATTAACATGGAAGTAATAAAGTCCACAATCTTAATTATCTTTTGATAATAAATAAACCTCTAGATTCTTATACACATGGGGAATTTTGAAGCTAGTTCATGTTTGCACAGGCTTTAATAGCATGACCATTAATTTTAGGAGGATGTTCCGTACAATTGGCCACAAATGTTTTTGGCAGTTTCTTCTCTTGATTAGTCGTCTCAGCTGGAATTTACCACTAACGCATAAAATTTGAGACCCAGTTGAAGATAAGTTCTTTTGAGGAGTTTTTTTTACCTTTACCCTTCAAAGCTCAGCACATTTTTATGAGAAGAGTTTTGAAAGATGCTGTATATCCGTCTTGATGCAATATTTTATCACTTAATTTTTACTCATGATACTACCTAGATAAGGAATCTTGAATTTGTGATTCCTTCTTGGTTGGTTTTTATTTTTATTTATGATAGTTCTTATGTTATTGAATGTTGCAGTTGAAGTCACAGTTTTGTGGGTTCTAGGTAGTGCAAAAGTTTTCATGCTGGTTGGTACCATTGATTGCCCTAAATAAAAACAAAAACTTCATTATATGTTTCAACAAGTAAATCGCTTGAGGTGCAAAGCCCAAATACATTTGGTGATTAAAAAAAAATCTTTCTGAATAATCATCTCCATATTTTTTTGCTTCAATTGCCTCTAGAGCCTACAATGTCGTCAACTGCTTGTCATGATGAAGATGACCTTAAAGATGCACAGATCTTTAACCAGTGGTTCCTATTACGATAGGAAATTTACTCGGAACCGTAAAGATGAAGATAAGAGGTATGTTTTCTGTGGATTATCTGCAAGGCAACTGAAGCTGCAATTGACTATGATTGCCTTTATATGTCCATTCTGTAGAAGCACAGTGGGCTATGCGACTCCCTTGCATGATTATCTCCATATATGCCTTCGTCAAGGCTGCCAATTTAACACCTACTCACCAATATGGAGAAAGCCAGTGAAAGTTTACCCCTCTAGTTAATCCTATCTTAGTTATCCTCCTTTCATCTTGTTTTCATTTTTTGCTCCACCACAGCTTATATTTATCAGCTTGTTCAAGATGGAACATCTTCTTCCCCTGCAGATGTGCATGTACTACCTAAGTGCTCAAGATGGAACAGCTTCTGCCTTCACTAGCAATATTATATGTTTACTCTTTTTTAGTAACAGGACTTCCCAGGAGATCATCCATCTCCATTGTAGAATAATTCCAATCCAAGCATGCTGAACTACAGATTATAACCAAAAATTTTCTCAGAAGTTCCCAGTATCATTATCTCTTGAGTTCGTTGGAAGTTTTAAGTACCAGATACCTTCCCAGTGCACAGCGTATGCAGCTATTCACTTTTGGAATGTGGTACCTTTGCTATTAGAAAGCCTATAATTTGGGCTGTTATTTTAGCGTTGTTCTTTATTAAACTAAATTTAAGGTGGTGAATTGATACTACTGACATAAGAATTTATCTTGATTTCTGGTTTACATAGTATGAATATAATTCAGCTGGGCTGTTACTGAAAACTATTGAATAATTCCAGAGACATAATGGATTCATTATCAACCATCAGAGATCTGGTTAAAGCTACAGAATTTATTGGTCAAAGCTCAGGTTTGTTGTCTATCTTCTGTTTGCTTGTTCAGCTCTCAAGTAAATACATGGAATTTGGCCATCCTATATAAATCTCTATTTTTATCTTTATATCATAAATTTGTGTTTGTGCTTAATGTTGATTTTTCCTAAAGAAAATGAGAATTTAGCCATAGTAAACAATAACCCAAATAGTTCAAAGTTGGCCATGTTTTGTTTATGCAATGACTAATTGATCGAGCCAGTATTTGCTCATGCTGGAGGCATATGTTGATGGTTATAATTTGACAATTTTCTAAAAACATTTTTTACATGTTATCACTTTTGGTATGTCAATTTTCAATCTTTTACATCATGTTTCCACTCTTTTACATCATTTCCCTTATTGTATGCTGCCTATCAAGGTATTTTGTCTTTCACCATTCACACAGTAATTAGTCATCCAGAAATATTGCAGGAACCAGTCCTTGTTCTGATTTTTGAAGCTGGAGGTGTTAAAGGCATTGACGGTTTGTCTTATATACATGCAAATAAAAGTCTAGAATATAGTAACAATTTCATTTTATATTACCACAGTGGGTGTTTAGTATAGTTAAGTGCTATCTGGAGTTTATAATACTCTGGAGTTAAACTTAAAAATGAATCCCTCTGTAGGTACAAGGAAGAAAACTTGAGATGAATCCTTAGTGAACTTACATGAAGGGATAGATTATAGGAAGTTAGTGTCACTTATGGAGGATCCTGACTATTCATCACGATCTTCATCCTTCAATATTGATGTTGAAGAAAAGTGCATTAATCAGAGATCTCTAGCCCACTCATCAAGTTGTTGCATTTGCTCTATTACTGAAAACCACTCATTTATGACCACCTGATAAATGGGATAGGGTCTCTTGATCGTGATGTTTCTTGGGCATATAAGTTTTATGGGATAAACGGTTTTTATGATTCAAAACATGTTCAATAAGTTTAACTGTTTAAGTTATCTCCTCATATGAGTTTCGAGAGGTGTTTACTCATTCCATTTCGTAATGTGCATTCTCACACACAAACACTCATGCACGCATGCAGTGCATCAGTATGCCTTTTGTTGAAAGATGAAGAATGATGGATATACTTACTAGCATTTAAAAAAAACAGAATTGAGGAGGAATCTGACCTGAAAGTTTTGTAGCACATTCTTTTAACAAAGATTATTTACAGATGCATGATGGTATAGGCAATGGATTGTTGCATGTAGTGAGTAATGTAGGTGTTAAAAGAGTACATGAAAAGCAGTTTCAAGGGGTGTTTATTCATTTCAAGCTCTAAAAATTGTTAGGAAACATAGAAGTATGAGAAATATGAGTGGTCACTTCAGTCTTAAGTTATTTAATCATATAGTTTATGATAATTGAGATTACGTTAAGTTTAAGGTAAAAGAGAAGGAGATTGAGCATACTAACTAGTAGATGGTGCATAGAAACAATGGTCTCAATACAGGGAATTAAGAAACATTAAGTCTAAAGAAATAGTAGAAAGATAACAATGCTTTGAGGGATAAGTAGAAATGCATTAGATAGAATATCGAAATAAGTGCAGCTACAAGAAGTTAGAGATTCTTCTTTTGTGGATGAAATGAGAATTAAAGTCACTAAATGAAGCAATTAGGAGAAGTGTAATAATGCTAAGGAGGACTAGAAGTATATCTAAGAGAACTTGGATGGAGACAATTAAGAAAGATGTGATAGTGGTAACTTGATTGAGGAAACAACTATTGAACATGACTGAATTGAAGGAAAGAATTAATGCAAACCCATAACATTTTTGAGCTAAGACTTTGTTGTAATTGTTGTATCAGTGAGGGCCTAAAGGGCCTAATCTTATTGGATCAACAAACCCATTTCCCTTGTGAGTAATTTTTCTGTCCCTTAAATTAATAAAAATGATATACTGGTCCAGATATCGATTACTTATTGTTGGCAGTCTTTTACTTGTTAAGGAAATCCAGAGTTCTTTTCTGAAAGAGTGTGATATAATATTCGTCTTCTATCTTTGTGGTTCCAACCACAGAGCAAAGTTTGTGCTTCAATCTGTGTGTTGTGTGCTTTGGTCAAGGTTCATCTTGTTATGGGGTTCAATTCTCATACTTTCAGGTGTAAATATCATGATTGTTTTATCACATCGGGTTTTCTATTATTTGTGGTTTGCTAGTCAGTTTCTTGGAAGTATCCTTAGAAGCTCTTAATGTTTTACAGGAAAAGCTTTAAAAGGACAGACACAAAAAGCGCAACAAGCTGTCCTGCAGGTAAATTGTATGCGCTTAACATCTTTCTATATCTTTAAAGTCTATGTTAATTTTCATATTTCCCGTTCTACAGAAATTTCGTACTGGTGGATACAATGTCATTGTTGCAACATCAATAGGTGAAGAAGGTCTAGACATCATGGAAGTTGACCTTGTGATTTGCTTTGATGCCAATGTCTCGCCCTTGAGAATGATCCAGCGCATGGGAAGGACTGGAAGAAAGAGTGATGGACGAGTTGATATCCTTTATGCTTCATCACTGCATTTACATCTTTAAATTTTGAATCCTTCAAGTCGGTTCATGTGTACTATGATATGCATCTTGATGAATTTCTTTGACTGTTAATACTAGTTCTAGCTTGTGAAGGATCAGAGGTCAGGGCATACAGGAAAAAGCAGGCAAGCGGCAAGGCAATAAGGAAGCACATGCATAATGGCGGAATCAAGAGCTTCAGTTTCCATTCTAGCCCTAGAATGGTGAGGTTTGAACTATGTGGATTGTGGATTATCATTCTCCATAACACTTTTTCTTCTGATGTGTTAGCTTTTTTTGTCAGGTCCCTCATATTTGCAAACCAAAAGCTTCTTTTATTAAATTTTCAATAGAGAAGTTCATTCCTCGTGGGAAAAAATCTAGAGATGATTCACTGCAGAGAACCCCAGTTTCAAAAGAATTATTAGATGAAGAAAAAGATATTTTAGCAAGGTACTTCCATCCAGCCGAACAGGATATACGGGAACCATCTCTTATTGCTTTTCCCATTTTTCAGACATTTCCTTCTAGCATACATGAATTGCAGCATTCATTTAGAACAACAGCAATGCTGATTGATGCTATGCAGCATATTCAAGGATTAGCTCTGTGTAAAGCTGATAAAGATTCTTTAGTTGAGGTCCGATTCTCTATTACTTTTAGTTATTTGTGTTCTAGTTATTTTGACAAATGAAATAACATCGTATCAAAATGCACTTACTCAGGTTGATGTTTCATGTCAGTCCCCTGAAGCTGCAACAATTGCAGTTAAGAACACAGAAAAAGGTATCAACCTTTCGCAGACCTCTTACAAGTACTTGTTGATTTCATTGCTATAACATTCATGGAGAAAACTTAGCCTTATCCTCTTTACATGGATCAACTTATATCCTTTGGTTTTCACACTGTAGTTTCTTAGCAATGATTATCTCATAGCCAATAAAAAACCTCAGTTATCTCATCACGTTAATAACATCACACCCCTTCCCTGATGCATAGGTCAGGATAGGTGCTAATATCAATAATGCACAAAATGAATCTTATGCACGTTCTAGTCTATTTCACACTTGCATAGAAATTAACAACATAAAGAAAGTTACTTGCTTACGGTAAGAAGTCTTAGAGCAACATATCTAATTTCTGAAAACGTATAGTCTCGAATACACTCTTACCACGTATTTAAAACTTCAATGAATAGTCTACAACATCCAATGGTCAAGTAAATTATTAATCAATGCCTGTAACCTTGATGTCCAACCATGCAAGCTAACTTTCTTATCACATTTCATGAAACTTAGGTGATAAATTATAGCCCAGTAGCATCTGAAAGCACATAATGTCTAAAGAATCATCTGAGGCTAATGTGCACCCAGCTTACCATAGATGGCTTGCAGGGCCACTTAGTAGACTCCAACTACCATATTGACTGGCTTGCATCACTGCACTTCATTTTTTGACTTCTGATCGACTTTGACTCTTTGAAATTAATGTTTTCCACCTACCGTCAATTTATCTGTTCTTAGAAAACATGACATTCACTTACATAGCAATTGCACAAATGTATATATGCATGGGAGAATTAAATTTAATTTTTTTATTTGTTTGGTAAACAATAAGTTCACTAGCTATAAATAATTTATGTTTTAAAAAATTTCTGCTCAATTACATTTTCAGTATGGTTTTCAATCACTTTTAAACAAGCATCTAGCGCTGATAATCATATGCTAAAGACAATATTCTAAAATATGTTGCTTTGATGCAACATGGATTCTAGAGCAATAGACATCACTGTGATTCATCTATTTTAACATAGATGCAAATAATTCAATGTCTTATCCAAGTTTTAGAACTATAATTCTGCAAGGATATTAACCATTAATGAATTTATTTGTATGACATAAGAACCTGTACGAGGAAATACTTACAGCATATGTTTATCCCTAGCCTGTTGGCACGATGCTTTCAAATTCTTCGTTCAACAGAATAAGTGACATCTTGTCTAATATTATTTATTTATTTATTGTATCCTTCTTGAATGAATTGTTGCCAAAAGAAATGTTTATAGTTCTTAGAGATTGGTATGACAGACTTTCATTCTGTAGCCTCGATTTCACCATCTAGGATTCTCAAGGATTGGGAATTGGTCAGCTTCTGTACAATGATAATACTACGGCTAAAATTACTTTGCAATAACATATTCAGTCTTTTTTTCTTATTTAGGATTGGTATATTACCCCTGACAAGAGTTAACATAGGATGTCTAGAGTTGCATTGCAATGTTTATTCTGTATGCTTTCCCAGAGCATGGAACTCGATTGACCAGTGGTTGTTTAAACATAGAGTTGTACCCCATAACCTATGTTACCTGGGTACCTCTAATCTGAAGCCGTACGCGTACCCGTATCCAAACTCCTTGGACACTCCTTGCGTATATGCATACATTTATTCGGGCATGTACTCAATTATACAATACATGTTTAATTTAAAACACTTGTCATACATTTTTTGGACATATACCCTACATTTCATAGCTGTTTATTGAAACTCATTGGACATAGGTCAGCTTTCGAATTATGATTTTGAAGGGCCTTTCGGATGTCTAGTTCAAAAACTAGCGATTTTCAATTTCATCATCACGTAATAAAAGAAACACAAAATTGTTACAGGAATTTTAACTATCATCCTTGTTCTCATATAAATTATTAATTCCAATATATAATGTATGTGTATATAAATATTTAGATAGCCGTGTCCCCATACCTTGCATTTTACAAAATTGCTGTGTCCCGTACCTGTACCAGTACTTGCACCCGTACCCATGCAACAGAGCCCATAACCTACTCCATGATTCAGGGCAGGGCTTTCAAGGGCTGATAAACATGACATTTATTCTTTAGCATGTTTTGACATATTTGAGTTTCACCGTAATCCTCAGGTGCAAATATTTTAAGTAATAGCTTTTGACCTTAGCACTATTGGGGCAAGACCTTATCACTCTTGGGGCAAGAAAAGATAAAGTTTTTCCATTTCCTTTTAATCTCTGGATATATCTATTTATCATATGCTCCATCCATTTCCTGTAATTTGTAAGTGGTGTAGATAATCAGGTGTAGCTAATCATGTACATGTATGTTTTTAAGTGATCAACATATAACATAACGTGCATGTGTTTCAGCAACCTGTTACATCACAGAAGCTATCTTTGAGGAAGAGCTCTCTGCTACTGAAGAACTTGAAGAACCACTTAAGGAGACTCCAGAGTTTAAAAATGGGCTTAAAATTCCTTCTCATCCTATTAAACAATTCTCTTCTCACTGCTTCCATTTTGGGAAAGATTTTGTAAACGTTAATTCTGTTGGAAGTGTTCTCATTGCTTCTGTACCTCGCCTTCCTTATAAAGGAGATGCATTTTCTAAAGTTATTCCATCAGATGACAATCAAGAAATGTTTATGAACACAATAAATGATGCTTTCTCTTTCAAGGTATCAGAAGTAAATTGTGGAAAGCGAACTGCACAGGGTATCTCAGAAGTGGAAGCAATCCCTGAGCACAAGCTTGTTAACATTGAAGGGCTTTTATCATCTCAGTTACAGAAATATGGTGAAGAGAAAAAAGGCAGGGAAGAAATTTTTTTGCTTGAGACCTCAGTCTATAAACGAAAACTTATGAATCAAGAAGTTGCTGAGGCAACTGTAAATGCTGTGCTTGAGACCTCAGTTTCTAAACAAAAACTTATGAATCAAGAAGTTGCGGAGGCCACTGTAAATGCTGTGCTTGAGACACCAGTTTCTAAACAAAAGTTTATGAAGCAAGAAGTTGCTGAGACCATTGTAAATGCTGAAGATGTTTTACAGCTTCCATTAGTTTTCAAGTCACATGATACTTTAAAAGATCTGGATCTGAGCCCCAGACTATCTCATTTCGTTGAGGAGGGCATTGTTCCAGAGTCTCCTATGCTCAACCAAAAGTGCTCCATAGCAGAGCATATTGTGTCTTCAAACTTCACTCCTACGTGTGAGAAACATGGATCATTGGCTAAATCTCAATCGACAAGCATACATTTAAAGGAAGATTTAATTCTTGGCAGTTCTTGCTTGGTAAAGAATGAATCTTGTGAGCCACTTGATGCTGCACATAGTATCAAGAAATCTTCTGGTGTATCAACGGATGAAATTATGAGTGCAGATAAATTTGGCTTGGGCAAGTTGAAAAATTGTCATGAACACAGAATCAAAAGGAATATGTTGTACTCTCCAATCAATGAGGATATTCACACTCCAATAGTTGATTCCATTGACAACAGTTCTAGTGAAAATTGGCAACAGAACTCAGCCGAGGCATCAAAATCATCAATTTCGGCTCCCCAATATAAGAGGATAAGAAAGTATCGGGACATAGCTGAAGAGCTTCCCTGTCAGTCAACAAAGGAAAAAGACAATTGCTCCCTGCCAAACAAGTGTGGCCCTAGTATTAGAAATGGATTAAACCTGGCTGGTCCCAATAAAGGTAAGATCTTGTCTTCATTAACTGCTTCATTTATTATAAATATACAAACTCAGTTACATTGAGTTTGAGCTCCACAGTTGACTCGTCCCTGTCCTGTGACATCTAGGTAAAAGGGAGAAGATAAAGAAATATGCAATTTCCTTCATTGAAGAGGAAGCTGAGTAAGCCATTATTTTATTCACATGGATAATTTATTAGTAATCATTTATTTTATTGTAATTTGTTCATAATATAAAAGAAAACATTCAACAATTTGAAAGACATCAACGAAAATCATTTAAATATATATGAATATGTTGTAGTTCTCAGTGTTCTCGCAATGTCGTTATTGTGGTTTAGGGTATCTCAAGATGCACAAGTTTCTGAGGACGAGGAAGACGGTGATCGTGAGGATGAATTTGATTGCAGTTTCATAGACGATAGAACAAATCCTACTCAAGCAAGTACTGAAGAAGAAGACATGGTGGCATTCTACCGGTAAGGATAGTGGATGCTTTCTGTAAATTGGTGTTTTTCCTTTTCTAATTAAGATTGAGTTTACGAGAATAATCACTGAAAATAGTTCCCTGTCTTTGGTTAGTCATATATCTAACATAATGTGCAGCTTGGTTTTGGCAGTTACAGCTCGCATCATGTAGCACTAACCATATAGAAATGATACGAAGTTAGATAGAGATAGGTTCAGTTTGTGACCTAGCTTCAGTGGGTGATCAATATGCAAGCAAATGTAAATAGGTTTCGGGTTTCATACCTTAATATGGAAGATAAATCAAATGTACGACATTATTTATGAGGTCTTGGTGTTTCTTCAACCTGCTCCTTGTTTACCACCCAAGTAGCATAATACATGACATGGACATGACTATTTGGTGGTACATCATAAATTAGACTATACTGAAGTGATGATAACCACAATGATAACAGAAGAAACTGTACATTAATATATGTGTAAACATACATAAGCTTACATATGTGCTAGAAATTAAACTAGAATGCATTTGTGTAGGGAATAGGCCTTGGCTTTTCAATTTTCAGTAGAATAATTTTTGGTGTCTACTTTCTCATATAAAAATGATATAAACTTATGATAGCTTTATACGATCACCATCTTTTTAATGCATTAATGAAAGAGAATACATGTAAACAGGGAATTAGTGTATAGAAGCATTTGATTAGTGAGAAAAATATTTGAAGAAAGTGACCATGCGTCTACGAAATGCATTGTAAGATTGAGGGAAATTATGAGTAGTATTCTAGAAGTATTGGGTCTATCACTGGTATGGCTTCATGTTTGAAGTGTTCATGCAATCTATTCTATCACAGTGGAGAACAGCCCCTCAAGTAACACCCTTGATCTTGACGATGTCAAAGTATGTACTAATCTGTAGGACAATAGAGCATCAAAAGGCGAAGAGAGGCATAGAGATGTATCACGATAATATATATTAGTTCCCATATTAAGCCTTGGCCTTGAGGCTCGTGGTTTAGGTTTTGCCTAATAGAAAAACATCTTCAGGTCTGGTATCTGAGCGGTCAATACCGTGTATGTTTTGGATTCACTGCACAAGCAGGGCTGAACCCAGTGCTACCAACAATTTTTATATAAAGATAATGTTGCATTTTCAATTTCAACTATGATATAGATAGGTTCATCTTTACATAATAAATTAAGATTGCATATCTAAGTAAAGGATTATACATGAACCAGTTGACTATTAAAATAGGTCAAATTCAAAGTAGAATATTCTTTATTAGACCGGTAATGCATCTACTATTTAATTATCTAGCCTATTTACAGGTATAATTTCAACATCCATGCTACTATCAGTAATGTACAGCACATTATTAGCGGAACAGTGAGGAGCCTGTAATACAAAAGACAAATTTTCATTTTCGACTATTTTTGAAATTTATTTAGCATTTTCGGCCTACTTTGCACTTAATTACCAATTTCGAAGCCATCTAGCTGAAACTAGGTCGACATTGAGAAATAAGGGCACTACACGGAATTGAGAATCCCTATAGTTTAGCAGAAAATTAAACTACATGGGATTCTCAATCCCGTGTAGTTTAGAACTACACTAAACTCCACGATTTTGTGAATCCCGTGTAGTTTATAATAAACAAAGGTGTAGTTGGCTAAATGGTTAGAACATTAAGATACAAGTTGTTGAAAGGGCATGGGTCATGGGTTCGAATCCTAGCTAAGTAATGTTTTTTTAATGTTTAGGGAATCCTGTATATAATTTCAAGTTCAAGTTTAGTATGATTGCTATAATTGGCCAAGTGGTTAACTCCAAGAAAGTTAGAATTCAATTATTCAAGTGGCCTTGGGTTCAAATCTTGGAGGCTGTTTGGTTCAATTTCTATTAAAAAAGGACAAGGAAAAGTGTCAAGAAATTAATTTCCTTGTATTTCTATAAACATTTGTAGGAGAAATTTATAGAACTCAAAAAGTACTACTTTGTGTTGCTATTTCTTTGTTTGGTTCAAAACATGAAAATGAGTTCCTCACTTTATAGAAAATAGGTTGTTTTCTTTTTCTTTTGTTTGGTTGGATAAGAAAGTTTTATGGAAAAGTGAAACTCATACAAGAATGTAGGCAATTTCAAATTTCTAGGCAATTCCAAAATTTATGGAAAAGTGGTACGGGTGTACTTTATTACTATTTAACACAAATGTCAGATTTCCTTGAAATTTCTGCCCATTTGGGGAGGAAGTTGATTTCTATAAAATAGTACACTTTTCCCTACTTTATAAAAAACATTTCTATAAATTTTTTGGAACCAAACACAATTTATAGAAATCTACAGAAATTTATTGTTCACGATAATGCTATTGTCAGGTGTTTTCCCAAAACGTTTCTTTAAAATAGGTGAACCAAACAGCTCCTTATGATCACCAACATTATTTTTTTCTCCAAACATTAAAAAAAAGTTATTTAGCTCGGAATCGAACCCATGACTCATGCCCTTTCAACAACTTGTATCTTAATGTTTTAATCATTTAGCCAACTACACGGAATTGTGAATTTCGTGTAGTTTGTTTATTATAAACTATACGGGATTCACAATCTCGTGGAGTTTAGTCTAGTTCTGAACTACACGGGATTGAGAATCCCATATAGTTTAATTTTCTGCTAAACTACACGGGATTCTCAATCCCGTGTAGTTTTTTGCACTTATTTCTCAAATTTGACCATATTTCACTCATGTGGCTGAAACTGGGTCGACATTGAGAAATAAGTGCAAAGTAGGTCATATTTGATAATTAAGTTTTAAAAAAGGTCAAAAATGAAAATTTGTCCTAATACAAAAGGCAGACTCACGTTTGCTAAGAATTTCTACTTATTAATGGGTCTTCTCACTTCTCCTGACATCAGTTCCTGTTAAGTTTTAGTTGCATAAAGACCTGTTAAGATTTCCACCACTTCAATGTTTCTAATTATGCTTTTTTCCCTTGGTAAAGTCAGGTTACTGTATTCAGACAAAATATAATAATTTAACATCTTTGTTAAAGTAAATATATTTTCATTTGGTTATTAATTAGAATCTTGAGGCAATCCTTTCTTAGGTGATGTTTAAACTTTAAACAACTGGTTTGACTGTCATCTAATTTGATTTATGGTGGCTCCTTATTTTAATTTTTGTCCAGGCGCTCCCTGCTCACTCAGTCACCAGCAAATTGTCTACAAAACTCATTGCCTACACCTCGTGAATCTTTTTCATCCAGAACTGAAAGCTGTTCATCAGAAAAAGTATATAATCATCTCCCAACTCCCCAAACTGGCTTACATTCTGCAGATGAGTCTCGTGGCAAGCAATACGTAACCTACCAGGTGGATCTTGAAAGAACTACTCTAGTATGTGAAAACCCCATTAAAGGGTATTCAGCCAAATTGGAAAGCAGAAAAAGAAAGTTAAGCTTTCAGAATATTGGTTCCGCTGCAGCTAAATCCCCACTAGAGCAATTTTCTGAATTAGAACACTCAAGGGAAGTATTACAGCAGCAACAGCAGCCTGGGAATAGTGATGTTGGTGCCGATTTATTATGTGATGATGATTTTTATCAGAGCATCGATCTTGATGCTGTTGAGGAACAAGCTACTAAACTCTTGAAGCACAAGTCTAGTGTGACAGTTCCATGTTACTCTGGAAAAATAAATGAACATCCTAATATGGATGTTCTCTGCTCACCATCATTTGATTTGGGGATCTGAGGATGATCGAGACTTGCAGATTGGTTGATTTGTGATAAATCAGAGCGTATTTGAGTACTCTTGTGCGCAACTGAAGGTTGATCCTTAGACTTTGTGCTTCCTGCAGAAAGGCTACTCAACAGGTCCATCCTGCTTGTGTTCATTAGTCAAAGGAAAACCACTATGTGAAGGTATCGGCAGAAGTTTTTATGGAACGTCTGTTAGAAAGACGAAGCTTGATGTTTTCATGAAAGCAAGGACTCTCTGAAGAAAAGGGTTATCGAAGCAGTACTGATCAATGAGAGCCTTAATGTCCCTGTCAGCTATTATCAGTGCACTAATCATGAAAGCCAAATGGGAAATGACATTCCCTCTGTATTCTGATGGAGCCCAAGTGAAAAATTGTGGGATATTGTGGATCGCACAGAGCATGGATATATGATGATATTTATACAAGTGTTTGGATATCCCGATGGATTTTAGAGGGATAGTGTATCATATACACCTGATTATACATAGATGTTTCATGTTTGATATGTATAGTGTATCTTGTCGGCTCAACTGCCAAACTGTATATTTTATAATAACATCAGGGTTTATTGAATGACGTTCATTTGCTTCTATAGAACATATGATTGCACACTCGTATTGATACAGATTCGAACTAGTAGTTTCAACATGAATTTAATGTAAGTTCTAAGTAACATGCAAGATTCAACTGAAAATACTAGGAAACAGAAAATGTCAACATGACTAACAGCTTAACACTATTTGCGCCTATATGCAACAATGCTCATGCGCATGCAATTGTACATGACATTTATGCGAGGTCAGATATTTGCTATAGAAAGTGCCAGCACAGAGCGGACCGTCCCCAATAAATTTCCGTATTATATACAACTAAGCTGTATTTGTATCTGCAGAGTAACAGAAAGATAAGTCCGTCAATGACTTTATCGACTGAATGATAAGTATACAACCCCTTTTGTTGAGTTCTCGAATATCCTTCAATTCTATCATCTAGAGTGACCTATATGTGTACTGGAATTACTGCAGTAAAAAGCGATGGGCAGATAAATTTTACAAACCCCCACAATTCAGATAAAATTTAATGCAATAATTTTCGACAGCAGGTAAACTACGATACATCAAGTAGATTAATTACAAGCATGGCTACAGTTTCAAGACCCGCACTAGCAGGCCGACAAAAACAAACACAAGGCCCAGCAACAAGGCCAACAAAAACTAAACCCTACAGATTACTACTAACATATTAATGTACAAAAGTTTGCAGTAGCTGTCTTCAGCTGAAACTTGCTTCTTATGGCGTTGATGATGTGTACATGATCAAGTACATAGAGATAGATGCACCTCAATCCGATTGCCCAGTGATGATATCTTCATGAAAGAAGATTGAGTGCGCTTTGAATTCTCTACATCCATGATTATAGAGAAAGCCTACAATCTGTTATGCGAACCAATATGGGATGAGTTTCACAATTATATTTTTTGTATATAATTCATGCGAAAAGTATCTTCGTGGAGCCCACGGATTAATGAGATTTTATCGATCCACAAAAAATTGTAGGATTTATCTACAACCAAAGATAAAGAAAACTACCCAGATGAGAAAGACATAGCTCTCCTGAAGTCGAGAGATTCCAAGGCTGACTTGGGGAACTGAGTTCCGCTAGGAACCCAGAAACCGCCCTCATGAGGTAGCACTATTTTCTCGCTTCCATTCTTCTCACTAGAGCCAGTCTTTGGGGGGGCATCCTCTTTCTTTCTTTTAACAAACTCGAAGAATTCTGCAACTTGTCGGGCATACCTGAATTCAATTGATAACCATCAGAATGTAGAAAAGCAGACATTCATACATGTATTACTAACACATTCTAATAAAGTACCGACCAAACTTTGATGTAGAGCCCTACACATGAAAAATTATAACAATACACAAATAGCTCTCTTCAAAGTCTGGAACGATATATAACCTTTGTTTAGCCCAGATGCTCTAGTTGCAGGGCATGACATCATCACATCTAAAATTTCAATAACTAAAGACGGGGAATCTAAAGCATGCACAAAACAAGCATTGCACCAAAACATGAATGATAATAAGCCAGAATAATCAATGAAGGACTTGACAAATCACATCAAGAATGAACACATTGTTACTTATAGACAGGCCAATTACGAGTCTCACCTCTTATATCTAATTTCCTCTCTTCTTTCTAGGGAAAGCTATTACTGATACAATAATAATGTCAAACTAGAAGGTAGGAAATTGGCTCATAAGTCATAACGTTAAAAGTCAACATAACAAGATACTGCAAATTCACAAAATAAATGCCCAAATCTGATCCCAGCCCATGTGAGGCTTTTGTCTCTACATATCTTCGTATGTAATTTTGACTGAATACTTCATACACGGAAACTTGTACCATCTTGATCGCTTCACCTAATCAGTTTTTAATTCTAGATCCTCTGATACGACAACCAGTATCCTCATGCAACCTGCTGCAACTGACAATCTTTTTAAGCAGCAGTTAATATTCATAAGAATCCTCATACAAGACACCTGAATCACGTACACTACACTTCTAAGAATACCACACTTATTGTAGTGTCTACGTCTACCTTGAGCCCAGAACCAGCTATACACGATATCCATCACTTATCCTGGTCGCGATGAAAGGATACAAAAATACATATAGCACCCACTGGGTACGGTCCACAAACAGGGTTTTGAACAGGACAGACCAAATAGAGAAACAACACTGGAACTGGGTTGCCATGGCCATTTCATAACACACTGATAAGAGTCATTAATTAATAAACTAATGAACTACATATTATGACAATGAAAAGAAACATTCAATGGACCTTAGTCATATAAAATAATGTGGAAAAATTAAGAACAAAAGCTTCATGCAAACATAGAAACATTTCCAGGGTTATGGGAGCTTACTCCCTCTTAGCTTCAATATCTTTGCTGAAATCAATATTCGGTTCGCAATCCAACACCAGAGCAGGAACCTGATACCATGAAAATAACTTGAGCATAGGTCAAGCAACAGTATAAAGCTTGCAACAGAAAAGATAAATTAGGAAAATTACCTTCTGTATACTTGAATGCAAATCATTTCCCTCTAAGTAAAACACACGATCTCTGATATCAGGATGCAGTGAGCAATCCATATGCATTGGCAACTGACTGAATGACAGTACACCATGATTTCCACTTTGAAATGGGAGTAGCCAGCTCTCGTGTTTTTCATGCAAACCTCTCAAATAATCTAGGGACACGCCACCTTCTTCCGCCCTTTTACGCATCATCATTCTCTTGTGACATGTGTCTGGGCTAGCTCTTAGATAAATGAAACCATCAGGAATAAGACCTGGCAAGGTCGACACAACAGGGTCAAACCAAGAATCGTAGATGCTAATTTCCATCTCATTCATCCACTTAGCTTCATGAACAGCTCGCACAAAGACCTAACATGTAAATTTCAGCTTTCAGAATTGAGAAGAAAAATACCAAATTAGAGAATAAAGAAGAAAAATACCAAATTAGAGAATAAAGAGAAATATCATGTCCACCTAAAAATATATCAACTTGCAAATGCATACCATTCTATCACTAAAAACACTTCTTTCCATGAGCCTGAGGGGTTTGATTCCAGCAGAAGATTCTCGTTCCTGCATGACCCTGGTTACAAACACATAATTCTGGAAGGTGTAGGCATATCTTTCTGGTTCAGCATAGAATGCATCTAGTATATTGAAGTGATCAGGACCAATATCTTGCCATTTTCCAATAGGCTCAGGCACTATTTCCACAAGATCACGCAACTCCAGTGTTTCATTAGCAATTCGCTGCAGGAAAGTGGTCTTTCCAACACTAATATTTCCCTCGACACAAAATGTGAGCCTTTTCTTTGGATTAAGCTTCAGCTCGGAGCCACTATCTTCATCTTTTAACTCTTCATCCACACTCTCTTTTATGAATGAGGTTATACTTTCAGCATGGTTTTTATGAACAATTCCTACTGAGCTCCTTAAGAACTCAACCATCTTCTGACTTGCCTTTCCAAAAAACTGAAATCATAGGCAAAGGAAACAATAGTTATTAACATATTAGACCCATCACATCACTCAAACATACTCTGCCAACATCAAACAAAGCACTGCATTCAAATTATTTTACAATTTTAAACTACCATCTGGCATCAATGAGAAGGCATTTCATTTTAGATAAAAATAGACCTTTCCCACTGACACAAAACATAAGAAGCGAGAAGCTAAAATGTACATCACTTGGGCTACAGTAGTAGTCTACTTAACCATCAACTTTAAATAATACAGTAAGGAATAAAATACACCCCACCAGGTTAAAATATACTTGTCCTTTGGCTGTAAAATCTTCTCTATGGTCAAATGGAAGCAGTGCAATAAGGAATATAGTGTAAACCAACCAGTGACTAAAATTTAAATCCCTATCATCACAAGTCTAAGAAATATAATCAGGAATTGATAACACCTCATCCGGTTAATTTAGATCACTATAGGTCAACCGTTCTTAAAACCCTAGAAGGTACCAACTACCAAGTTCTTTTGTGCTTTCTGTTTTAACATAAACTACAAGGAATCATATCAAATTTCTAATGAAGACACATCACTAGAAAGATATCATAAAAGTTATGTACAATATTACAACAGCCATGCAACCCTACAAAAATAAGCCTAAGAGACTTTACACTGGAAGTGCAAAAGAGTTTCAGGCATCTCATTAAACCACCAAGTGTTGTAGCTTTGCTCCTGTCACAAGAGCAAAACTCAAAACAACCTAAAAGTAAACAGAAACCTAACATCTGTCCAAATGAAATCCCTGAAATTCAACCGGATAGATCTCAATTAGGATACAGGCAACATATTCACAAAACCCCGGGCAAAACTCAAGCATCCATTACCCTTAGGTGAACCTGGCCTATTAGTACCACCAAAAACCAACCCTTTTTCATGTGCTAAATCATGAGAAAATGCCTTGGACAAGAAAACCCCAAATTGCATATTTGGAGGTTAAAAAATATGGAACGTTGTCCTTACGTTCGGTACGTTTTGACATATCCTCTGATGTGAGATCATCATTCCAAATGCACACAAAACCAGTATAATCACTTGTATACGCGGATACTCAAAATTTAACAAACAAGCACATAATATAATTGTTAATAATGTAATATCTACAAAGCAAGAAAATCATATACCTTATCCCTATACAGCTGTTTGAGCTGTGCAACCTCCTCGAAACCCTTATCCACCAATTTCCTCAGATTCCTTGGCCCAACCCCCGGTATCGTCAAAAGATCAGCATTCGCCACCACCGCCCCCTTCTGTCTTCTATAGACAGCTCTGCTACTGCTAGTGCTACTGCTGTTTTGTTTCTTGTCACTCAAACCGTCATCAATCTCCTCTTCGTTCTCACTGTCCTCATCATCTTTGCTCTTCTTCCCCGTATCATCAACCTCATTCAAGATTCCACCTTTATCATGAATCCTCAGCCCCTGCGCTGCCCTGAACCCTCTCCACGTGGCAGATGATCGGAACGGCGGGGTCCATGCCCGTTTCAGAGGTCCGGCCCCACAATGGCAGCCAACAGGACTGCGATGTCTAGAGACTGCAGGGTAGTGTACGTAAGGGATTGAGGCGTTGAGATGGAACGCGGCGGTCATTGAGAACGAGAAATTAGGGTTTCGAAAAGAATGGGGCTTTTTGTTGCATTTAAGCCAAGACGAAGTTGAGAGGACGGAGCCAGGACTTGCGGCGGCGGCGCGAAAGAGCTTTTGCATGGCTGATGCTGATGGGGGTCATGAAGATGGGGAAAAGGGGAGCGTTTTAGGGTTGGGCTTTTGGGTTTATGGGATTAGGGTTAGGGTTTTGGAGGGGAAGCTTGGTCGGCGGAATTTGCGGAGTTAGGGTTTTTGGGGTTTTGGGGTTTCGAAATTGGGAGATGCGATTGAGGACACTAGAACAGCTGAACAGGAGAGGGCTATTTGCATATATACCCCTTAAATCATGGGTATTCGCAGACAAATGTCCCAAATCTTCGTATTTGCAAAAATACCCCTCAAATCATCAACTTTTTGAAAAAAAATATACCTGGAATCAACAAATCATTAACTTGATGCTAAAATTTGACTATATTGTTGATAATTTTTACATTTTGATTATAAATCAGCTTATCCAAGTTAATGATTAATTGCTTTGAAGGTCTTTTTTTTTGTAAAGATGATTATTTGAAGAATTGCTTTATAAATATAGAGATTTAGAGTTTATTTTTGTAAATACCCGTGATTTAAGAGGGTATACATGGCCATTAATAATGGTGCATTATATATAATTAAATGATTTATTAATGATTATGGATGTAATTAATTAGGTGTTAGGGAAATTGGTTGGAAGTACTCAGTCTGACCTGTAACTTTGTTTTCCCTTTCTTTACATATCAGTGCCGAATGTTTGATTAGGGGATGTTCGGTTGATCTCCTAAATTCAGAGAAAATGAAATAGGATAATGAAATCACTAAAACTTGTCTTCCATTCATATCCTCAATAAAAGTCATGAAATGAGTTTCTTTAATATTGTGTCACATCCTCCAATAAGATGATAACAACTCATCTCTTCTCTTCTCTTTTCTTACTTTTACGAGGTGAACCAAACAAAAGAAAAAAGTCCATTATAGAAAATATGTTTCCTATAATAAATTTCCTTTTTTTACTAAGGGGGTGTTTGTTTCAATTTTTTTTTTGGGATTACAAGTTTATGGATTTGGAAGTGGGGGTGTTTTTGATTTATGGATTCCACAATTTTGTTTGTTTCAAAGCAAATTTTAAGATTTTTTAGCATTTGAGATACCAAAACAATAAAATACTAATATATTTTTAGAGGTTTTAGCATTTGTGAAATCCTATTTTATTGTTTCGGTATCACAAATGCTAAAACCTCTCAAAATATATTAGTATTTTATTGTTTTGGTATCTCAAATGCTAAAAAATCTCAAAATTTGCTTTGAAACAAACAAAATTATGGAATCCA
>JBAKGM010000081.1:7016463-7033512 GCA_037177215.1 Asparagus racemosus | reverse complement strand
TGGAATCCACAAATCAAAAACACCCCCACTTCCAAATCCATAAACTTGTAATCCCAAAAAAAATTTGAAACAAACACTCCCTAACCAAACAACCCCTTAGTTATAAGGACATGTACTTATTTGCTCCTTTAACCAACAAAAAAAAAGATTTTTTTTAATATTAGTCTCTCAAATCTTCAATGATTCCTTATTAGCCCCTCAAATTCTAAGGTGCTTGCAAATTGGTGCTTTGATGACTAAGATACCTATCAAGTTGTGTTTCTTCTTGAAACCCCAAACACCTAAAATGAGGAGTACTTTGGTCATCTAGTGATCAAATTGCAAGAACTTATGATGTAAATGACTTATGAGTAATTTTAAATTTGAGGGACTAATATGGAATTGTTGACGATATGAAGATCTATATCTAAAAAACTCAAAAATTGTTATCATGTTGTACGAGTTTTATTCTGATTTGTTTTCTTAATTTTTTTGATAGCTCTAGGCATTTTTTAGACATATAGTTATAACAATATATTTTGTAAGTTTAAATTGTATAACACGATTAATAGATGCAAAAGATATTTATGAAATATAGTATTCATCATTTGGTTCGACATATTTTAGTTTGTATAATCTGAGTTGAAACTGCTATCTTGGCTCAAGTATATAAAATATAAGTGTATAAAAAAAATCTTAATACATATGCAAAACAAAATAGTAGGACATGTTAATATTGTTTATAAAGATAAAAGTCAAAGATTTAGATACCGACATAAGTTATAAATAGTTTATGAATAGTAATTCAAGGTCTCTGTTTAATACCCATGAGTGGAAAGATCATTGGGAAATTTCCTCGTCAAACCGGGGAAAAAAAATCTTGCATAAAATACTCATTCTTTTTGGATTTTAATTCTGTATTGGACCTCAGATCTTTAATTTTCAAAATTAATCCACCCAAATCCATTAAATTACATTAAACAAAATCCTCACATCTTCTAATTTATGCCCTATTAAGTTGTTTAAAATATGACCCCATTTCAAATAAATATGAAAATTTAGGGATCTAATATCGAATAACAAAGGTATGGGGACTAACATGATAAAAACCCAGAGGAAGATATAAACCCAAAAATTTTGGAGCTCAAACTCTTTGAAGCAAGACCTACTAGGATTAGGATTCGATCATGGCAACCGTTCCTCCTTCTTTATATAAGGACTCTCTCCTTAACGCAAACTCCATTATCACAATTATCAGTTTTCAAGAACGCGTTCTTTGGAGGAAGAAGGGGGGCAAAAAAATCCTAATTTCAGAACAACTGAGGGAAAAAGATTCGATCTTTGATGGATGATCGGTCCAAACAACGGCCGTTCGTGCGGCGCTCTGTCGTCGGCGAGCAGCGGCCGGCGGTTCGATGGGTCAAAGACTGGTGCGCTTTTATGATATTTGATTTGATTTGATTTTATTTTTGGATTTTGAGATGTTGGTCCCCAAATCTATTTCTAAAGAACACGCCACAACAAAATTAGTTGATTAAATGGCGGGTTAATTGCTGATAGACCCCTTTACCATCGGCCAATTGAGGATAAACCTCTTGTAGTTCTATTGTTGAAGATATACCCTGAGCGAAACTTTTTGACTCTTTTGCCCTTAAAGAAAAAGAATTGTTTTTGACAAATTGACCGACCAGAGGGCAAGCGAGTCAAAAAAATTCACTCACGGGTTTATCCGCAATTGTACGATAGTACATGGGGTCTGTCCACACCAAGTAGAACTAAGGGGGGCTATACTCAATTGGATGATAGTACTAATAACGACATTACTCTCAAACTACTCTCATACTGCATTCTCAAATTGATGACTCATCAATAGACCCCACAGTTTTCTCTCTTCTAACATGAGAGTAGTTTGAGAAAGTGTAGTTTAGTTGGCATATTCATTCCGCAATTAATCCTTTAATCTATAATCTTAATTAAAAGAAGCCCCTTTTGGTTTGTGTGAGCTCTATTTTTAGAATTTTGAAAATGCCTTAACACTTGGAAGAAAAAAAAAAAGCAAAAACGGCCTCTCGCCTGGAAAAATAAAATGAGAAAAGCTAACAAACTGTTTGTTCCCTTGATAATTCGAGTTCAACACTCCCTTGGGTTCCATAACATGCACGCTTCACCTGCACTGGAATACTAGTTCTAAATAAAATAACTGCAGTAAGTTTTTCTGTCTTTCCATCGTACTCTTTCAACCCATGCTTGTCATGTTGACAAGGCAATGACTCTCTCTAAACCCATTAAAATTTGCATATTTGACATAATATTTGCACACAATGTGGATTTTAATAAGTTTAGAAGGGGCATTGTCTTCATGACCGTTAGAAGTGATGGTTGAAGACAGATATAACAGAGAGATAGAAGTGATGGTTGAAGACAGATATAACAGAGAGATAGAAAACTAATCGTTATTTTTACTTTGGATTAAACAAACAGGATGTAACTAATGGGTTTTGGCACTTATTTGAACTTACATTTCAAAAAAAAAAAAAAAAAAAATTCTCTGGTTTTTGATTTTGCGAAGAAGTTCTGATTTTCCCTTTTTTTTCTTCTGCTGGTTCAATTTAGGGTTCCGCAAGAGATCACAGCGACGGGAAAGAGGATTTATCTCTTAAAGTGGGTTAAAGGTATTACAGTTGAAGCTTTCAAATTGCATTGTTCTATTGAAGAACTTTGTGCATCTCAAGTAATCTTCTTAGATAGCAAATTAATTATGCAGATTAGTTTGTGGAATGTTTTTATCATGAACGAACTAAAATATATAGTCGGTGAGCAACAGATGAGGAGGAGAAGAGTTAGGGAAATCATATGTAGGCAATGAAAGTACAGTGGACTTTAGTTTCTTGCAATAGAAAGCATCGAAACAAAAAGAAAAGGAGAATATTGTTTCAATAGTGTAACTGGTTGGATGGTCAATGTGATAAAATTAACTTTTTACAAATCCAATAAAATTAACATTTTATAAATCCAGTAAACTTGACTTTTTATAAATCCCAAACTTGGTAAAATTTGTTGTTTTTGTTTGGTTATCTAGAAAGTTGGGCGGGAAGTTAGAGTTCAGGCCTACTTTCCACTTTTTCCCCATAATCCTTTTGGAAGGAGACGAACTTTGTGAAAGGATTTTACTGATATGACAACAAGTTTTCCCAACAAGTTCCCCAGAAAACAAACCAGAAATTTTGGCATTGCAATTTGGTTTTGACAAAAATATTAGCATGGAATCCACTTTTTCTATGGAATCTTAAGTTGCCTATAGGTGCAAATTTAACAGCCTATAGGTGAAAATTTAACATTCTTTGCAAAGCTGGAACTGTTAAAAACTCACATGTCACTATATAGATGTAGTATGTTAGTCATAGAGGGGACACTAACTTGGTAGAAAAGAACAGGAGTACTCAATTTGAATTTATTTGTGGAAGATGTATACAGTTCCATATATCAAACAAGAATTTCATTTGGATCAAAGCATTTTCAGAATTTCATTTCTCTCAAACGCCTGGCCATGAAAAATGATAAATATTTAACTTAGAACAAGATTAAACTATGTTTAAAGTTATTTTCACTTTTTAAGCTGAATAGTTATATGTCTTCCCGAGAAATTTGAAATTGTTGTGGAGTTAAAAGAAATTCAGATATGATTCTCTTTAGTTTCACATTTTTCCTTTTGCTATTTGAAGCTTTCTTATGTCATCTTTTGTTGCTAACAATTGGATTTTCAATGTATTGTATACAGAGGATACATTAAAGGCTCTAAAAGAGAACTTTAAGGAGCCTGAACCAGAGGAGCCAAAACCTGAACCAGCAACTGAGATTCTCTTCCTCTGCAGATATAAAGGTTGCAACAAAGCTTACACTAATGAAGCTCAATATAGGAAACATGCCCATGTCCATGGTAAAAAACAACATGTTTGCTCTTTCCCTGGCTGTGGAAAGGTAATTCATGCATTATTTTGGTTATATTTCTTTTGAAACTTAGCATCATCATTCTTATTCAAGGCAGTTTGAATAAATAATGAGTAAAGGGGGATGACTGTTGTGCAGCTTAACCTGTTAGCTATATTTGTTCTTAAAATTTTCCTTGTTTTGTTGTCACTGTAATAAATAAGTGTTGTGCGTGGGCATTTTCTAATAGTTACCAAATAAAAGTGCTTGATGTTATGTTGAAGTTAATTAGGTGTTGTCCTTTCCATCAATTGATCTCTCATTTTCACATATTCATATTTTGCAGAAATTTGGAGACAGTTCTAAGTTGAAGAGACATCATCTTGTTCATACTGGAGTAAAGGATTATGTATGTCCTCATGAAGGCTGTGGCAGGGTAATCATCTTCTCTAGACATATAGATCTTGCTACATGTTTTTTTATAACTAGAGTAGAACTGCCTGTTTTTGTTTTATCGTTTTAGCTCATCTCAGCAAGGTCCAAGTGTTTTGACTCTAGGTTCCCAGTGACATATTCCTCTCACCTTCAAACCATAATGCTAGACAGGGCATCACTTTTATGTAGCACACTCTTTTTGCGTGAAATTTTTCTCTAGATATCTTTTTTAACGAGTGAAGTATTAATTATGGGGAGGGGAGAATTTCACACAGCTTTTTGTTTTTTATATTGTGCAATTTTCTCTTTGTAAAGTATTCAAGATTTTTTTTAAATTAATAATCTTGGCTTCATTTTATTAGAATTCGTTATGTACTTTATTCTAATATGATGCATTCTCATAGTTTGATCTAATGATTCTTTAGAAGGGTTGAAGAATGGATCTTTATGTTATCACAGTTGAATTTATTTCATCGAACCTATTATCTTGTTCAAGATTGCTTCTGGAGTCGCTATTTTGTATGCTGTTGGCTATTCATTTGATGTTTCATAACGATAAATGATTTTAAAATTGTTTTAAGTGATAATGGCTAATGCCTCTTACTTATCAACTATTTGCTTACTGGTTTTTCATTGTCTACTTTTGGAAATATGTACTCTCACACCAAGTATCTCCAACTGAAATCACACGCACACGCATGCACTCACGCACGCAGCCCCTTTGTCCCAACATCCCCCCCCCCCCCCCCACACACACGTATTCTTACTGCCGATACTTTTGCTGCCTCTAAATCTGAACGAATTCTTACTGATACTGTTGCTGCCACTAAATCTGATACTATTTAGACTCTAGAAAATCTTTCGTTGACACACACACACAAAAGTATTCTTACTGATACTGTTGCTGCCACTAAATCTGATACTATTAAGACTCTAGAATGTCTTTCGTTGGTGCATACAACTGATGTTTTAGGCATATGATGTTATGCAGGCCTTCAACTTGTCTTTTAACTTAAGGACGCACATGAAACTTCACTCCCAGGAGCACTGCCGTGTTTGTCCTTACCAAGATTGTGGCCAAAGATATACGCAGGAATATAAGCTGAAAAATCACATCAAGGGATTCCATGAAAAGGTAATACTGCTATACCCTACTCATGAAATTATTTCACAACCACGTTTATATTGTTGGCTTTTTTGTCATTCATTATATTTATACAGGTATGTCTTAGACTTTGAAATTCTATTCTATATTCTCGTAATATTTGTTGCGTACTTGTTCACGCTACACATGTATAACTGAAATATTCACCCAAGTTTTCTGAGTGGATTAAATTGGAATTGATGCAACCAACCCAGTTTTAGTTACAATCTGATATTCATATGTTTGGTGGCTTTTAGTACACTTGGCTTGGTTTCATTATTTCCCGCCCTTATTGTTTGTATACAAGGGTGAGGTTAGGTGAAATACAGTGAAAATCAATCTTATTATGTAGACAAATAAATATACATCTCGACGTTGTCACCATATTCAGAGTTTTGAACAGGTTGATAATATTTGCCAGAGTTCTTCATATCAACTTTCTAGAAATCAGGGAACCTTCTGATAAAAGAAAGCGTGAGATTGCTTGGGAAACTGTCTTCTTTGTGTAATATTTTCTGCACATGACAATTTAAACATCTGGTTGATGGTGTGCATATAAACAACGACAAACCTTTATCCCAATTTTTGAGGTCAGCTACATGACTTTTGTTCTTTCACTCAGACTCAGTTTTGTTGAAGGGCAATCCCGTCCACTAAGTTTATCATTATCATATTCTTCTTAATCGTATTCTTCTAAAATGGCTATAACTCCTTAGCTTACCTCTTCAGTCTATTCCTCCTTTCTCCATTACTTATAATCTTATCCCTTCTCTTAATTACTGCATTTAGCTTCTACTGCACTCCCTAATAGCTTCTATTGCACTTCCTAATAACGCAGTCAATTCTTATCCTATTTGGTTGATGATGTTCACATGCAATTGAAAATTTAGCAGACAGCAACTGTGGATATGATAAAACACACAGCAATAGCAGATAAACTCCAAAGAACTGTCAAAGCCCGTGATGTTAATCATGCTCATCGCCCTTATGTCTGTCCTTATGAAGGTTGTGGGAAAAACTACATTCACAAATACAAGTTGAACCTTCATTTGAGAAATCAACACCCTGGCCATAATCAAGAAGATATCTATCCTGCAAAAGGTGGTGTTGCAAAGAATTCTAAAAGGAACAAGCCCGATCTGCTACCCGAAATGTCACCTTCAAAGCTACAACAGAAAGGCTCTCCTTTGCCTCCTGCGAGTGTCAATGATATTGAGAAGCGGTGGCCAAACCAAAACATTTACGAACATAGCGAGGAAACTGAAGAAGAGCTCGAGAATATTGCAGGGGATGATGACGAGGAGACTGAGGATAAGGAATGTAGTCTGATTCATTGTAATTTAAATAGAGAAATTGTGGAGTGTAGATTAAGAGAGAAATATAGCTATTGGGAGGTAAATAGTGAACATAGGGAAAGTGAATGAAGAATGAGGTCTCTAAATTTATCGTGTACGCTTCATTGTATGGACGCTTAGAGTTAATAAGACGCGACTATGATAGCTCAGTTTACGACTCCTTTTTTTTTTTTTCAGTTAATGAAGTTCTAGTATATAGCGGTTGTGTTTTCAATTCTTTATTATTAAGTTTCTTTTAGTTCCTTTTTATGAATGTAATGATGGAAGCCGTTATAAGTTAATTATCTTCATGCAGTCCGTGTAGAATGTAAGCATCATGGCTTCTTAGCTCTACATAATAATTCGAGATCTTAGTCTCTGATCTTTTTTATTTTATTTTATTTTAGTTTTTGAGGAATTGTAAAAAGAAGTATAACCATTTCAGATTTTCTTATTTTGGCCATTTATTTGTTAATTCTGATTGTGCAATTGGTTCTGGTGACGACGCACATAGTGGCTTGGAGTAGCTAACTTCTGCTGTTGAAAAGGGTTTCCAATCAATTGATCTATTTATGACATTTGTTTTAAACTTTTTATTTTCTGAGAGGCTAAGTTTGTAAAAATGTGTGACAGTTCTTCTTCGTGTCCTCCTCCTTTTTTTTTCTTTTTTTAAATTTATTTTTTGGGGTTGTGCTATTTTATTAGCTTTGAAATTTGCTGCTGCTCTTCACAGTTCAAAACTTTTGAGTCCAAACCTTACAGCACAATAGCTTATACTAGAGCAACATGGGTCATTTGGTGATTGTATCTAATTTGGAGTATCACATGTTGCTTACAGATTTGGTGGACCAATTTAAAATTATGAAGATTTGGGGTGCTAATTTCAGAATACTTAAATGCGGGGGACTAATATAAAAAACATCCCCTTAGTTTTACGGAAAGAGGAATCCGGTCTAAAACCGACCCGAGTACCCGACGCCGTTTTCCCCGCCTAAAACCCTCATCTTCGTCTGTCTCCTCTCCCTTTAAACCCTAATTCTGTTCCCCTTCCAATTTCCTCCAAAATAGAGATTTTTTGCCTTCAAATTTAGCTAGTCACAATGGTGCGACCGAAGACAGGCCCAAAGAAACCCAAACGCGGCGTCGATTTCAAAGTAAGCCCTCTCAATTTCTTCATCTTTTAATTCGCCATGCCCAAAATTTCAATTTCCCCCTTTGTTTTTAGAAAATTAAGCGAAAGATTGGTCGTAAACTTCCACCGCCGAGAAATTATACCGACACTCAGATCAAATCCAAAGGTAAAATCTTTTCTTTTCGTGGTCGATTGCCCTAGAAATTGGTTCCAAGGTGAGAGTTTTGAGATTAGAGTTTTTTTATTTTTCATTTGTTTGTATGCAGCAATTATTCTCCCAGAGCAGAGTGTTGCTTCAGAGAGAGCGGGTCTTGCGGTGAACAAGAAAGGCCTCACTTTGAGAGAGCTCCTTCAGCAGACTTCTCATCACAATGCTAAGATACGAAAAGGTGTTTGTTTAAAAATTTAAAAAAAATTTATTCCTAAGTATTTCATTCAGTGTTTATTTTTAGTTTTATTTTCTGTTTATAAACCCGGAGTTTTACCTGATTTATTTTTGAACCCACCCACTTGCAAAATCATATGAAACCCAAAATACCCATACTGAATTATGTTTAAACCCAAAAATAAATACAACAACCCAAGTATAACTACTGATACACCAATTATAGTAACTTAGCCATCACTGTGGCAACCGATACAGAAACTTGATTTAAAAATAATTCACTATGGATAGTTTGTGTTTAAAATGATTTTGGATGTGTGTGGGTTTAAAAATAAATCAAAGCAAAACTGTGGGTTTATAAACAAAGAACCCTTATTTTTATGGAAATTATTAAGTGGGGTTTTTTAAAAATAAAGCTGCGTTGACTGGTATCAAGGATCTTGTGTTGAAGCATCCCTTGGAGCTCAAGCTACATCGGCTTGTGGTAATAGAGAAGATCCGTGAAAGGATTTGTGATAATGATAAAAGTGTGCGAGAAACTTTGTATCAGCTCCTGGAAAATGATATTTTTCCAAACATTAAAGAGGTATTTTAGAATGTTCACTTTTTTAAAAATTATTTAAGGAAATATTTGGTGCTGTACTCATCTTAGTGTTTTCATTGATGATTCACCTAAGAGCTGTATGCTTCATACCATATTGGCTAGCAACCATGTTTTCATCTTAAATTATTGTTTTCAACTTTATTCTTTCTCAGGATGCCACTGGGCCAATCATTTCCTTGCTGATGGCCTATGTCTTCAATGCAATGACTCATATGGCTGTTGATATTCGACTGATGGCTTTCAAATTTTTTAACCTTATTGTTCAGAGCTTTCCATCTTCCTTTATCCTGTATGCTGAAAAGGTCTGTACTGTACAAGCTTTTAACTTTTTTGTACAGTTTTAGCTACACACACCTTCTGATATTTACTGCTATTTGTAGGACATTTTTTACTGTTTCTTACATGTCCTATTGGTGCTAGTAGGATTCTGGAGCAATGATCACATTATATTTATAAAGGACACGCTTACACATGCTTCAATGTTGAATACCATATTCGAACCATATTTTTGGAAGTTGTTAATTTCCATTTATATGCTACTAAAAATTTTATATTTTTTTGCTGTCTCTGGCAGGTTCTTGACAACTATATGGATATTCTGAGAAACAACCAGATCTACTTACATGAGAGGAGCAAACTAAAAAATGTTCTTGATGGCCTCCTTCGCTGCATGTCTTCATTGGCCAACAGGAGGGGAACAAACTATAAATCAGATGAACCGGTCTGTCTCATGTATTCATTTATGTCTCGCTTCCTAAGTTGTTCTTTATATTCTAAGGCTCTTACTTTTACAGTTTTCTCGTATTGTTTCTTCTCCATCAAATTGCAGTTTATACTATGCTCGTCTTGCAGTTGACCTTTGCCTTTTGGACTTCATGGATATAAGATGAATGGTGGTTGTGTTTGGATATATTTATTCACTTTCTGGGCTATGTTGCTTTATTTGGATTTTTATTCAAATTTGCTCTTTCACTTGTATTATCTTAGAGATGAATACAATCATGTGTAGGTATTTCCCTCATCATTCACGTTCTTTGTATGCTGAGAGGAATTTTACGTAATAGCCCTTTTTTTGGGGGGGGGGGCATGGGCTAAAATTGGTATTTTTCTGCGTGAGCCAAATGGCTACAGAATTTACCCATTTGTATTCCACAGGATCATCTTAGCGAATGGATGCCAAGTCGATGATCATAATTTTTTATCAATCTTTCAAGGAACTCATTCGCCCTATGCTACGTGGTACTTCAAATCTGAAACCGTACATGTACCCGACACATACATGTACCCAAACTCCTTGCATATAGGCATATATTTATTTGGGCATGTACTCAATTATACAGTACATGTTCACTGTAGTAAATAGCGGCCGATAGCGGTGCTATTGCGGCATAAATAGCGGCAACGGAGCCTCCTGCTATGCTTTCATTGATTGTGGACAATAATGCTCGTGAGCGCTTTTCGCTCGCCAAGCGCTCGTAAGTGCGGTATAGCGGTAAATAGTGCTCATTTATCTCTGCTTGAAGACTTCATTTTTATGTCAAGTTTCAAATAGTTAATGCAATTATGTTGCTACTAATCAATGTTTTTCTGTTGTTGAGAACTTTTCTATTAAAGACTTGAAAGTTGAAAGAATGAAACAAATAACAGTCTTTTTGATAAATATGTACGCTTTTTGATTCTATGCAGTAGTTTTGTTAATATTATGTAATTGTTACACGTCTATTTCATGCTTAAGATCTCTATAAATCATCAAATATGCATTTGTAGAAATTTTAGATTTTCTTTAATTTTTCTTTTTTTTGAATGATTATACATATTTAAATTGGACCGCTATTTGACTTTGTGTTTTTTGTCTCTATAGCCCTAAACAGCCTTAGCGGTGTCTCACTGCTAGGCCACACTATCCGCTGTCAGTAATCTTGTACATGTTTTAATTTAAAACATTAGTCATACAATTTTTTTGACTTATATCCTATACTTCACATCAACTTCTTGAAACTCGTTGGACATAGATCAGGTTCTGAATTATGATCGAATGGTCGTGTGAATGTCTAGTTCGAAAACTAGTGATTTTCCAATTTATAATATATCTGTATATAAATATTTATGTAGCCGTGTCCCCGTACTCTACCATTTACAAATTTGCCATGTCTCATACCGGTACCCGTACCCATATCCATGCAACATAGCCTTCGCCATAACTTTTTCTCTATCTTGTTGTTCATTTTAACAACCAAATACTGTTATGGTGTACGCACAATATTGCATCATTTTCACTGTTTTTAAATATTTAGTCGGGGAATTTAATTCCATCAAGCTATTTGTCTTGCTTCCTTAACATATGATCAAATTCCTGTACAACAACCTTGTTATTTTATATCTTCCTCTAATCTCTTTCTTTGACTGGAGGAATTTAGACTTTAGAGGCTTGCTTCTTGGTTGGAAGCTGCACGCCCGGGGAAAGTAGGAGTTCTGACTTGGCAATTAGTCTTCCAGTTCTTATTCACAACATGCGGCAGGCAGGAACTTACATCCAATCCGTTGCTGGGTATGGTGTCGAAAGCTAGTTGGACATCTAGGGATCTGATTCATCATGTCGTTAGAATACAAAGCTATAACAACCTAAGTGGCACAATACCAGAGATGTCTCGGTTCAAGTCCAACCAAAGATGTATTTGTTATGTGGCTTTAAATGAAAACACTGCTGCACAGAAGTCCATATCAAGCTTATAAAGGGGATGTTCTGTGGATGTGTTAGAATATAAAACTATTGTATTCAACGTCCACAACTTCAGAGTTTCGTGGCAGGGGCTTTAAGATTCTTTCACTCTGGATTATTTCTCATAAATGTGTCCTTTGGTTGGAGAAGGCTTGAATGTTGGGTGAAGATCATGTTGATGAATTTTAGAATTTTAGCAATGAAGAACATGATCTAGAAAAGTGTTGATGTTTCCCATGTAGAAGTGAACAGGGAAGAAGAATACGCATCAAGTTTGGGCGTACTCTGTATTTTTCTTCAATTTTTTTATAGTCACTTTGTGCATGAGATAGATATATGCACAAACCCGTGAATCCATGTTCCTTTTTATCTCTTACTGTCAAAGTGTTATGCCTACATCCCACTCTCTTTTGGCACTTTACTGACCCTAGTAATACCTCAACAAAATTTCACTGGATCTAGTCTGTGTGCATTACACATTGGTGAAAACTAATATATATCAGTTTTGTAAACAATATCATTCAGTTATGTGGAAGGCTATTTTGATAATGAGCAGACGAGCTGAGATAGATGTGATCAGGTTTTGGTAAGTAGGATATTAATTTCTGATGTTAACTTGGATACTTGACCCTCAGTGGCTCCAAGCAAAACCAATTAACATGTAGTTTTACATAACTAATTTTCTGTGTACTGCCTATGGCTCAGTCAGTGAATAGCTGGTGGCTGCAATATTTTCTTTAGGGTATCTTTTCTTGCTACTTATTTGTATGTGGCCTTGTATCCTTGATGTATATACAGATATGTTTGTGTTTAATTAGTCCATTCTGTTATAACCGTTTCGTGCAAACAAATGAATGATTAACTTGCAGTCTTGGAAAATTTACTATCCATAGTAGGAATGCATTTTTACCAATCTTAAATTTTTTTGTTAAATTTTGCAGAACATTGTGGGGAAGAGGTGTTTGCATGCTTATGAAACTGTCATACATAAAGATGATGCAGGTATTCTTTTTGCTACCTTTAGTTTATTGTATCTGGAACTTGCAGTTTAACAAGCTCTAGTTTACTTTCATGGAATATTGTTTGAAACCTGCCAATGATACCTATATGGGTAAAAGGAAGTGTTTGCCTATATTTTAGGGTTAATTTCACATAATCCCCTGAATTTTCTTTAACCCCCTCAACTTTGGGGTGTCTTAGAAAACCCCATAAAATTTGGCCATTTCTCACTGGACCCTGCACAAGCCTTCCTTGAGAGAAAAATTCCAAAATTTATCAGTTGTCATTTTTAGGCAATGTAACTTCTCCCTGAAATTTGTTTTTTTTTCTCAAGAAATTTTTAGTTATTTGCAAAGTTTTTTTTTGGGGGGGGGGGGGGTTCGTTCCGATGAGAAATGGTTAAAGTTCAGGGGGATTTTGTGAGGCACCCCAAAGTTCACGGGTGTTATGTAAGATAAAGTTCAGAGGGGTTATGTGAACCACCACCCCCCACCCCCCCACCCCACACACACACACACACACAAACAAAAAAAAGAAAAGGTTCACAGGGGTTTTGTGAAATTAAACCTGTTTTTTTAAAAGAAAAAACTGATTATAGACCTATTTTAGTCTGTCCACCTATTTTAGTCTGTCCATCTCATTATCCTGATCATTAATTGCATTGGGATTTTAGGTTGATAGAGTATGCTTATAGACTGTCAGTTCTTGGTATTTCTAGTTCAACTTGAAAGAGCATATCAAGATATTGATATGTGTCCTTGTAAAACATCTCAATAGATTGAAAGGAAAAATTTGAGAGGATAAACACGACATACTCTACGTAGAGGGGGTAGAAAATGATATCTCAAAAAGAGGATGTATTTCCACATGCACCAGGGCACACTTTTCTTATTGTCAGCCATGTTTCTGACACACAAGTAACACTTGTTTGATACGTATAGGAAGCCGTGCTTTAATCACACAGGCACATTTCTTATGTGTGAGGAAATCTTCTTTTTGTATTGATAAGGTATGTCAAGAGATATGTAGATTATAAAACAGATGAGTCATTCATTGAGAAAGTTTTTGGGAGATTGCGTCATTTCGCTTTATTTCAGAGAAATCTTAAATGTATAGGAGTAGCAGCAATTACAATTAAAAGTCATAAACAAACCAAGGCTTTGCAGGCATATGCGTCTAACGGAAGGGCTAGCTTTTGATGATAACATGGGAAAATTAGATCCTATTCGCTGCACAACTCTTGATTTGTTATTCTCCCTTATAGAATTCCTTATTCAATGAAGTTAAACCAAAATTCTGGATTAGATTTTATTTCCTTACTACTCTTCCCTTGCAATGGAAAGTCATATTTGCCTTTTTCTTACAATTTGCTTGCTTAATCATTCTTAAACCTGTTAAGTAAACTTCAATTTCCTTCTTTGTTTTTCTGAAAGTAAAAGAAAACTATGTGCTAATTGTGCTATCATCACTTCATTCAAATACTGTTTTTTGGATCAACAGAGAGTAATGCTTAATTGTATTTTTGTTTTCCTTCTTTAGGGATCATTTCTGTTGTGAAGAAACTTGAGGACCTTGTCCCTATACTAGTGAATTGTTTCAGAGAATCCACTTCTCTAATTCATGCAACAGCTGGACTTGATGCAGAATCTTTTGACTGTATGTTAAAAACTATCCAGTGTATAGATCTGGCTGTTAAAGTATTCATAAAAGAAAGATATTTGCCTTCTCCGAGTTCCGGATTTCTTCCTACATCAATTTTTGCTGGACCTAACAGGAGGAACACCGCACTTACACATTTAAGCAAGTTGTTGGAGTCATTTCCTATTGGGAAGATGCCTTCCTCTACTGAAAAGGTTCTTGCTCTATTCATTTTGTTTAAATATCATTGCTTTCTCATCTTTATTATGCTTGAATAATGACTTTGATTTTCTATCTGTTGCTTTCTAGTAATTGTTAACCTACTATTTAAATATATAACATATATCACTTTCAGCTAGGGTTGATTCAGTGCGATGTGTTCCAGACTCGAGTGATTACTACATTCTGTTTTGCAAAAGAAACTGTTACTTATCCTTGAGCTTTTATGATAGGACAACAGATCTTGCAATCTGATTGAGCAGAGGTTTGTTAAGTTGGATGGGAGGTGATGAATGTTCGACATGATGGCTAAATCTCCCAATATTATTTACATGGTGTACAATATACATTCATACTAGGTCTAGGATTGTTATATGCAGATTGTCGTTTCATTTGGGTGTGAAGGAGACTACCTGGTAGAGAAGAGATGGGTGACAAATTAGAAACTGTATGAATAACAGGGTATGTAGATAGGGATGCAGTGAAGATGAAATTTGTGGTTGAAGGGATCTCAGAATCCTCTGGTGGCTGTACAATGACTGAAAATTCCTTCTCAGTGTTCTCATAAAAGGAATTAATTGTTTTTAGGTGAAGGAAGAACACAAGAATTAGGAGTTAGTTCGGACAGAACTGGGCATAAGAAGGAAGAGTTAAGGAAACCCTGAGGACAGGTAGTGATGATACTGATTCTGGTAGGTGAGTCTTATTAAAGCAACAACTCTTCCAAGAATTTACAGGAGAAATGGGATAACTGACCCGTTGAAGAATCTAGCGGATGGTAATCTTAAGTGGATTGAGAGATTACATTAGTTAAGGAAAAATTGGCTAAGAAAGAACAGTCATTAGCTATTAAGAAGTATTTGGAGTCTAGCGAATATTTTTTCCCATATTGAATTTGTATTAGTGAGGAAGTGAACAACTGTAATCTTATGTAAGTTTCTCCTCAGAGATTTGTCTACATTTTAAAAAGGGATTGTTAATGCTAATCACATTGCTTTACTCAACTACATGTTCCTAATTCCTTTTCTCTTGTGTTCATTGCAGGAGGATGAGAGATATTTTACTTTGAATGCCAAAATAATTGAGATATTCTTGCACCTTACTGTTTGGATCAGTGATGGGAGCATACCAATTGAGAAATTTCTTGAATTCATTGAAAGTTCATTTGAAAGTTTACTACCTGGGCAGGTTTTAATCTCACCTTATATTTCCGTATTCTTCTTTGAAATAAGCCAATAGCTGTTCATAGGTGAGATCATGAAGATCTGAGAAAGATTTATTATTTTCCTTCTCCATTTTGTACACAATTTGGATTTACCAACAATATTACATTAAATTTTGTTTATTTGGTCAAAACAGTGCTGTTATACTAGCAACTGCCTAGTCATCAAGCTGTCCTGTTTATGCTTCTATTTTTATAATTGATAAACGGAATTGTTTAGATAAGTGGGATAGAAATATCCGTGTCTAAAAGCTAGCAGCTGTCACACCCTGGTCCTTGATTCTAATCTGTAGCTTAACTAATATTTGAGCTGGGGAGAGCGAAGTAAGAGGGAGAAATCTTTGTTGGCTGGTCAAATTCAGGGAGCTTCCATTGAAGGCCTTAATTATCAACTGACTAACTCTTTATTGTTTCTTAGTCCTCTTCCCACACTTATCTTCTTATATTATTCTTCTGCTTGTGTTTTTGGTTCGACTCTGGCTCTTTGAGGGTAGATACATGTTCCCAAATCTACTGAAACCTTTACTGTTAACCTCTTCCTTTATTTTCCTCCTGTTTGTCCTCCTTTCTCCTTTCATTATGTGTACTATGGTTTCTCAATTCTGGATTCTGGCAGGCAAGTGGTGATGTATCTATGTCTCCTTCAGATCTTCACAGCTTACTTATCTGTTTGTTGTACATACATATAGCTGCTTTTGTTATGTTACTGTTGAAGCTTTTGTAGGAAATTATAACTAGTATCAAGCCTAAGGAAGGTTTTATTTGTCAAAAGTCAAAGTTAGTTATGGTTGGAGTTTTTTTATTTTATTATTTTATTTTATTTTATTTTATTAAGGGCTGGTTAGTTCTGATAATCCTTTACTTATGATATGATGTTCATGAATTTAGCAGTGTTTGAAAAACACTAGAAGATTTGACATCCACAGTGTTAGCTAGTGCTTATAGTTGCCTCGACTGCCTAATTGCCTGCCATCTAGGCAGCCACATCTTATGAGACGCAATGATGAAAGATTTAAAATATAATAATATTTTATCATTCCATTCTTTCACTGCAGCCTGCAGAGTGTCTGCAAGTGGAAGCTTAGCTTATTGGTACATGGAATTCCAGATGTATCTAGGCCTATGTTTCAGTTCATCAGCAAATAATTTCTTGGTTTACACCAGTTAAGAATTATAGAATAATAGTTATACTTAAGATCAATGTTGAAAATAACGAAAATGAGTTATGTAACGCCGACCTCTTGTTAAGGGTTAAGTAAAAAAACGCAAAAAAACGTAACGCATAACGTAGGTTATATTGTTTATTAGTTAT
>JBAKGM010000081.1:7002016-7013388 GCA_037177215.1 Asparagus racemosus | reverse complement strand
TTGTCAGTAGGGGGGTTTTACAGTGATCAAGGTACGTAGAAAGAAATTTTTTTTTGGGCTTAGATAGTATAAAGAGTCCCCCCCCCCCCCCCAACCCCCAACCTCATTTGGCATTTTTTTCTTTTACTTTTTCTGTCTATGAATTAACGAGACGCACAATGAATGGTAAAATGTAACCAGTAATTCAGATTTATGTTTTTGGTTATATCAATATAAAATGTGGAATTCTCAATAAAAATGAAAATAAAATAAAATGTAGAAATTTATTATGATCTAGACACATTAATACCCTCATCACCAAGTTTTGTTGGTTTGAAACATTGTAGACTGTAAAACTAAGCAGGCAACTTACACTTACACCTTCATTTTTTTATGCATTTTCTGCTGCTACTTGTTTCATGCACGAATGTGTAAAAACTGTTATAAGTCTGATTTTTAGACACTCCTAATTATTTAGCTTCCACGGAGACCGATCATCAAATTTGCGTGATGATATCCTTGCAGAAGTGGCTTACTCCCTACACGCACATATGCAGGAAATAATGTATATGAGGTTGGCCTAATTTGTTAAATGAGCTATCTAGAGATGACATAGTGAGAGGCCGACCCTACTAGTTACATTGCATGTGAGGGTGTGCAAGCACATGGTGAACTTACAGATTGTTAGAAACCTCTAATTGTCTTCTTCATCTCGCAGGACTAATGCAGCGTGGATATTTTATGAGGCTTCCTAGGGATTGCCAGGAACTTGCTGTCTGCTCCCTTTATTACATGTCGAGCTTGAGCTCAGTTTTTCTTCAGTCATTGGCTAGCTGTTGCTTGTGTAAGCATCCTTTTTCCCATAAAACTCTTGTCTTTCACTTTGAGGTGCTCCCAAGGAAATAAATGATGATTCTTGTTCAGATTCTCCTCTTTAGATGATAGGAACAGCATATTCACACTCTAGTAAACTTCATATATGCTTAATATGTGATAAGTTTGATTACGTAATTCATAAGAGATATGTCTTTAACTGCTAATAAAATTGAAGCATGTGTACTATGGTGCAGTATCTACATACATACATTCATTCATTTGTGGAAGCTTGCATACATACCATAAATGCATGTATACATATGGTGTATCAAAGTACAGATTGCCCAAACTTCATTATACTTAATGTTTGTAATTGTTCATTAAATAAACAGATTGTCCAACTTTATTATTGATAAACAAATGTATGCATGCATGTAAATGTAAATGGTGCATGAAGCACATAAGGTCTAACTTAGCACATAAGTTCTAATTTTATTATATCGACATGCACGTGCATGCACAAACCTAGACATGCCCATATGCACGCACACGCAAGCACACACCCACATGCATGTTGACGCTCGCACCCACATGCAGACACAAACACATACAGACACCCATGCATGTGTGCGCACACCCTATCATGCGCATTCGTGCACATACACACGCCTATGCACGCCCGCACGCATATTTGTGTGTCTGTGCGTGTGTGCGTGTTGGGCATCTCTTGCAAAATGAGATGTCTAGATATAAGAGTGGTGATATCCCACCTGCTTCGAGGTGAGTAGCAGTTGGACCTCACCACAAGCCCAACAAATTTATATATATGTATGTGTGCATGCATGCATGTTGGATATGAGTTATGAGTTAGTAGCTCAATTAGCAAAATAAGTTGCCAAGATATACGAGTGGTGAGGTACACCTGCTCCAATATGACTTGCAATGTGCGACACCTCATATCCATTTTCTCCTATATATCTACAACTTTAAGCTGTTTGTAAATGAAAAAAATCACACATACAAACGTATACACACTTGCATGCATGTATTTATGCATATGGTGCATCAAAGTGCGTGTGGTCCAACTTTATTATAATGGACACACAACATATGTATGCCCAAAAATGTCTATAGACGTGCGCAATTTAAACAATGACTACATGGAACAACTTATTGGCACATGAATATACAACTAAAATGTGCAAATTCTAGTTTCCCAAAAGCATCCGTTTAACATATAGAACTATGACCAGTCTTGTTACGTGTATAAGCCACTGCCTAAAGCTTCTCTCCAATTTTCTGTCCATATAATTAGTATTGCTCTTGTTCAAATGAGGATGTTGTTGGATAGATTACTATAGCAAATTGGCACCTGCTCATGTTAAAAGGACATCATGTCAATCCATTACCTAATCATCAGATCTACTGCATTCTAACAAATGGTAGGAAGGTTACCATAGGGAGAGATTTCTCGCTCTTAATCATTTAGAAGACCCTATACTAAGCAATAACTATCATTATCTATCACTATATTAAAGTCTCAATAAGCATTGTTTTTTCGTTGATGGTTCTGTGCAATTGTGCTGAAATTTTCCTTTATGCTCATAGAAAATTGTTTCTCTATCAGAATATTTATAGAAGAGAACATTTTTCCTTCAGTGGAGTTCTGTCTTTGACGCTCATTCACTCGCACATGCACATGCACTTGCGTGCACATGATGTGTATGTAGTGTAGTGTACTGTATGAGCCTGCACTTAGCTAAAATTTCTTCCAATTCTTATGGTTTCTTTAGCTGCGATTGCATTTTCGGCAGTTTGTGTTTAATCCCAGTAGAAAATAAGGTGTTCACTGTTTCTTTGAAACATATCTTGGGGAATAAAATATTTTTCTAGTTGTGATGTATTTTTTTATCTCTTCATAAAGTATTACCATTTTTAGAAGTTTTTCTTCCCACCATTCAAATTATTCAGGTGAAGATATGGAGCCACTTATGCTGTTACGAGTTATTGAAGTTCTACATTCAGCATACAGAGCTGGTCATGTGCATATCTCAGATTATATTGGGTTCTTGGTCACCTTGGTTGCACACAAAGTTTTTCCAGGTAATCGTGAAGCTTGTTCGGTCCTCTATACGAAATTTCTTCTTTAAATTTATAATGGCATGTCTTTGGCAGTTCCATTTGGTATTCGTTTTGTTGTTTTTTCTCGTAGAATTTTCTGTTATGCTTTTAGAACTAAATAAAATCAGAACTATGAATTCCTACAATGACATGAATATATATATGAAATGTAATTAAACTGTCGCATCTGTCTTGTTTCCGTAGTGTATCCTAGGTGTTTGAAGTTTAGATACCTCTTCTGCAGTTCTGATTAGCATACTGGCTGTTGGCATTTAGGATAGTAGTTTCTTTTAGTTTACATTGACTTTGAAGTTTATTTTTTGCTGGATTTAGTGGTTATCTAAGTACAGATATGACTGTTGATTGTGTCAGCCTATTTGAAAATTGAAATATCCAAAGTATCTGAATTAATTTAAGAATGGAGTATATATCCTTATATCATTTTGATAGAAGAAAACTTGCATGATGGTGGTGATTAATGACATGCAACCTCAAATTTCTTGTTTCAGATTTCACATCAAAATAACATCAAAATTTTGCTTTGGCTGAAATACTTTGTGCTCTTTTATCTTTAAATGCTCCTTTGCAAACACGTCGAAGAACTAGTAGGTGGAGTGACATGTTCTCTTTCTAAATGTCTTATGTTTTCTCTATCCAGATAAGTTTTGCATTACAGAGAGTGATGGGAAGGTTTCAAATCGGAGAACTCTTAAATCTCTCAGTGGTATTGTTTGCTCATGCCTTTCTCAGATGGGTGATAGTTCCCTTGTGCTGAAATTGCTGTGCAAGAACATTATTATTGAGATGGTATGTTCAGTTCATGCCTTATTCATCTCATCTGATGTTGTCCTCTATCTTGCTGAGCTGTCTTTTTTTTCTGCACATGCAGCACTTGGATAATGTTTTCCTTCTCTTGAATTCAATACACCTTTTGATTTTGTGTTCAAACCTTGGTATTGCATCATTCAGTTATTGTTTTTTTTTCCCCTCTTGCAGTCAAAAAAGATATCTGTGGATAACAAGTATGGGTTGCTCAGAATGATAGCTAGTCTTGACACGAGACCTACTAAACTTTCAGAGGAGAATATTGGCAGCCTAAGCAAGTGGCTATTTGTCTACCTGATTGAAGCAGCTTCTGTATGGCTGTTTTTTAACATTATCCAAGAATAATGCATTTGAGAGCATATTTTGTTTTTCTTTTTTTTTTTTTTGGTTTCCTGTTATTACTTCATATGTTTTTTATTGCCTTTGTCTTTATATCTTTTCCCCTTATTCTGCATCCTTTTGTTGCCTAGGTTTTCCACTTGTCCGTATTAAATTAACGAGAGTATTTCTGGTTTGTACTTGTTATTTGAAATTTTTGCACCTGATCTCCAATATGTAGTGAACAGCTTTAACAGTGTGAACATGTTATTAACTCTTTTGATCTGAAAAAGTCACTATTATGAAGCTTAGGTTCTTTTCTGTATATAATTCTTTAAGCTCATATTTTACAATTTTTCTGTAGCACTGTTAGAACGTTTTCTTCTTTCTCTTTATTGGTACATTGACACAAACGTGGAATTTTATAAGCTGTGGGGAATATCATTCATAATATAGTTTGGCAGCGAAAATATATTTCTTACTGAAATATATGTTACTTTGTTTATGCTTAAGTCAGTTGCTTACATATCGGGTTATTCATTATTTGCTTTATAGTGACTGTCATGTTTAGATCTTATAGTTGGCCTTGTCGATCTTGGCAGAGCGTTGTTATTATCCACTGCTAGTTTGTATTTTACCATTCATTACCAAATGTATTGATCGTTGTTAGCATGTTTTAGAGCATTCATATTTAAATGGGATTTTCATCACAGTTTTTTTGTTGGAATTTAGTTCAGCATGTTATTTAATTTGATTTGTTCCTAGTTGTCACTGTAAATTACTGCTTTCTGTGCTTACTAAGTTATTTGTTGCATTAACAGTATATACCCACACAAACTGGCATCGATTTCAATTCTGATGAGATGCATATATTTCGACACTACATACTGCCTTGCATCTTCTTGTTTAATGGGAGCAAGAGGCTCTTATTTCATGTATTGGAGTTGTTTGACTCTTCAATAATGGAGGACGAATTCCCAGGTTTTGGACATAAACTGAAGCCATTTGACAGGGTGGTTTCGATCTGTTCTATCCTAATCTTCATGCATGATGATGTGCGGCTGCATAGAAGTCTTTCTTTATGTCAAGAGGCTATCCAAAGCGTTCTGCAGAAAGTTCTCAGCTTACTGGTAAGCCATGATGATAACTACACTTGTATATTTTGTCTATACTTCTGTTCCACGGCATAGTTTATGTTTGATTTACAATGTTCTTGGGAATTGTTCGGCATTGCCTACCATAAGGGCTAGAGGACAGTTCAGTTGATAAGTAAGAAACACCGCAACTATCATTTTAATACTTATTTATGATCAAATCTTCACCAAGATTGTAAGATCACAGGGATGTCTTTCACATCCTACAGCAAGTCGTTGAAGTTGAGAATTTCTTGTGAATACCAGTAAGTTTGATGGGGACCTGTGTAATAATATACAAACAATGATGTCTACTGGTTAAAGTGTATGAAACAAGAAAGTCTACGTGGATTAGCTGTATTATGATGAAAGATAGGATTTGTAAACAAAATATAATACTTTTTGCAGTTATAGCATCCCAAATTATTGATGCTCATGGATGTGTAAACAAATTATAATACTTTGAGTTTAGGCAATTAGCATATGCCAAACGACAAGCATAATATAGGGTAAAATAAGCTTTTTCCATTACCTGAATAATATTTCATGATCTACCAGATGGCATGCTGAAACCTTCTTCTAGTGAACTTAGTGATGCTCAAATGCCGAAGCAATTTTGCGATGCTCTACAGAACTTCAATAGGTCTTAAGCTGGTATCAGAAAGTAGGTACAGTTAAATTAACAATTGATACTAGCAAATATCTTTTTATACAAGACAGTAATAGTGTACTCAGCAATTGGTGAAGATGGTCCAATTGATGTGCTTCCATTGGAGCAAACTTATAACTAGCCTTTTCTTTTATCATGTGTTATAAGTTCTAATTTGTGACAAAAATTACTTATTCCCAAAATTGAGACAAAATACATGGGAAATCTCTGTTCACATAGGCATTTTATGTTGTGCCACTTTTGGGAATTTGAAAGTCTATTCTTTGTTATTTGATTGATATAAATGTGCATGTTGCTTTGCTAGGAGAGGACATGGAAAATAAAGCTTTTACTTTATTGTAAATTATTTTAGTGTCATTTCTCAAGGCTACTCCACAGTTTGTGTTGTTTGTGTTTTTCGAATCTTCGTGTCTTTTTTGTGGTATCTCTGATCTTGAGACTTGAAAACATTGTATTAATTCTTGTAGCTACTCATGAATCAGGTTTTAGGTTTTATAGTATTTATTGCCTTCAGAATTAGCCACTTCCTGTAGTTATTTGTCAATTGCTTCTGTCATTTCGTACGTACACCTGAGCATTATAATGCAAATCATGAGAACAAATTAATTTGTTCTGTCTCACATTACTAATGCAGGAGTCAAGTACATATGCTTTGATGCTCGAAGAAAAGCATAGCATACAGACTTTATTTCATCAGCTGAAGTCTAAAGCAAGCAAATTGCAACGTTCAGATGCAAACAATTTGGAAAGAGTTTAACAAGTCAAGCAACCAATACATGTGATTTGAAAAATATACAGTGTGAGAGTTACTTCCATAGCTCAGGACATTTAATGTTATACCTTTTTCTTACATTACAGAGTTAATGCATCACTGTCTACTATTGCACTGGCATCTATATACCTGATCTACATTTTAACTATCTTTTACCAAGCATGTCAGTGCTCTTTGTTTTTGTCTTCACATTCTGTTGGTGTACAGAAGCAACTATGCCCATTTGACTATAGGATCACTACATATCCAGGTTCTTGTTGTTTAGTATAATTCTATTTTTCAAAAGTTGTTTTCATGGTAGAACAAGAATCTATTATCCTATTGATCAAATGGAATAGCAAGCTTATGATTGCACTATGGTAAAATCTAGCAAACTACCTTTAACTCGCTTTTTATTGCGCTGGGGGTGTTGTCCTATGAGCAATTAAAAGAAGTAGATAGGTGTGGTGCGATGATTAGATTAAATAGCATAAGAAAAGAAGAAAAAAAATGTTTATTTGAGATGTTATCATGAGACCATATGTGATCTTGACTTACTGTGTTTGGTTGCTTTGTAGTACTTGAAGCTGCAGCTCTGACGACAAACAATTTGAAACTGCATTTGATATGCACTTTTTTTATCTCTGTGTCTAAAGTTGGGAAAATATTTGGAGATCTAAGGTTTTAATTCCTGCTGTGCTTATTTTCTTGAGAAATATGCTTAAAAAAAGCTAAGAATATACAAGAATGCAGGTTCTTCATGGAATTTGGGATTGCTTACATTCATTTCAATGTGAATCAACATGGATTTGGTGATTCTATTGTTTTTCCTAGAGAAAACTTTTGTAATGGATATGTTGGAAGGGTTTTTTATGTATTTTTTAAGTATTGGTTTAATCCTTTTGAATTTGCATGAAGTTCACTTTCATGCTAGAATTTCTACTTCACCTGAGATTATGGAAAAAAGAACTTTAATTAGGTCTGTTTGGTATTATCAAAATAATTGGTTTGCATGAAATAATAATATGCTGATTGGGAAATAGGAAGGAGGAATGAATATATTTCCAAGTGTTTGATAAAATCTTAACTCGAGCATTGCGATGAAGATGCCATTGTTATGTTTGCCTAAGTCAAAGATTAATATTGCCATCTTACTTTTTGAATTATTGAGTATTAAAGCTGTGTATACTATTGCCATTTATGGCTTATATTTATATTTGTATTGTGCATTATTTACAGTATTCTTGTTCCCTTAAAAGAGAAATGTGCATGGATCTCCCTTCTGAATATTATTTACAATATTGTGCTCTCTCCCTATCCAGACTAAAAACTTTACACAATAAAATACTTGAACGACAATTTCCTGTTCACTTCCGTAAGGATTTTGATCTAGTTCCATCTTGATTTATTGAGAGTATTTGATTGTGGATTTTAACGTGTGCTCTGTTTCAGGAATACGCCATAAAGCTTTCTCATATTGTTGGCAAGTGAATTACGGAGCCATTGTGTTAGAAATGACTTCTGAAGTATATTCACATGATTCTAGGAACTATCGATGAGTTTTACTGCTAAGTGATTATATTATGAACACCCTGACCAAATGGATTAATGGATTCATGTGGAAGGTGGCTGGGCTAGATATTGTGCTTATATTGAATCCTGTTTAACGAGGATTCTAGTGAACTTTGGGGGAGACTTCATACTAGCTCATGCAATAAAGCAGTGGATTTGTATGTATTTACCCATCCTTTGTATTGTACTATTCACTCACTAAAATTTTGATAAGATAGTGCTATAGGTTTGATGTTAAGAGAATGTAGCGATATCATTGATCGACATGATTGTAAGCTAATGTTGGTGAAAAAGCATTCTTGTGGTGTTTTATTTATTCTTTTGATTGATTTTGAAAAATGGTTGTTACTAATTACTATTGAGCACTGTTTATTTGGACAACATTGATTCTTAGTCTGAAAGTGTATTTATTTTCTAGTTCTGCCTTGCGGTTAAACATTGCTTTATTTGTATTTGGTGACTCTTATTGGTAGATGTGGACTTGTAGCCAGTGTGTACTTTATGTGGATTTGGTTTTTAGATGTTGAAGTCTTGATCATCCGACGTATTTGATTTGGATCCATGTTGCAGTTCTATAACAGGAGAAACCATAAGAATATTGGTTCTTTTTTATTGTGGTTAATGATAAAAATTTTGTCAGTTATTTCATTTTGTATGTTATTATAGTTTCTATTTGACAATCTTAGTCATGTTTACGACCAAATAAGCCTTGTAAATCATACTTACAAAGGAAATTGGTTGGATTAAAACTAAGTGAATTGATGTATGTAAATATCTAATAGTTTTAGACATAAAACATGTAACATTTCTGTTGAGCTACTACAGGTCTCATTGGAAGACTGAACTCTGGACTTTGTTGAGTTTAGCAAAAAGGGCGCACCAAAAAAAAATTAAAAAAAATAAAATAAAATAAAATCCTGGCGATATGTATAGCATTGAATTGTATGCTACCCTTCACCTAACTTCAAGTACATACACAAATGAAAAGAATTAATTTCACGTAGAGTTAGGTATAACTAACATATTCTGGCTTCCTCGTGGTCTTAAGTGCAACAATTTAACTAGCATCTCAAATGCCACACTGCTGAAAGTTTGGAAGATCATAGGTCCGAGAGAAAATTATATTACAGTCTTAATAAGATAAGAGGGAAACAAATACAAAAGCAACCAAACAAATCATCTAGAAGAATGCCAAAACATTCTCATCCAATTTTCTATTTTCAAGCCAAAATTTAAAATGATTATGGACTGTTAGGTTCGACACTGATGCCTGAAATCAGGCCAGAATTGGTGGTTGCCTGCATTGAATAAATGAGGGAAACGCCAAAGGTTGTTGGATACGATCATTAAATGGAGGGTCATCTTAAGCGGAAATGGTTGGTACAGAATGATGAATAATGTGGAAGAGACTATTTTTGATTGCTTCTGGTTGTGATTTCTTAATGGTTGTCCTTTGTTAGCCCTAGGTCTATATCCATGCTTGTAAGAGATAGTCTTTGACCAGAGATTAATACTAATGTATACTTGAACAGAATTAGGGTACGGTGAAAAAATTCTAAAAATTAGCATGTGAGTGTCAAATGTGAATGTTCGGAATAATTATTCTCGCGTTTGCATAACATAAGGTACCGATGTGTCAGTTTTAAAAAAAATTAAGGTATGTATGCTGCCAAAAGCAAGTCTGTAAGGTAGTTAAGTGCTAATTAGCCATCCCCATAACCCCACATTAATAGCTCAACAGTCGTCGCTAGTGGAAGGAGTTTTCATCAGAGAGAAAAAGGAAGAATATAGCCAAATGAGTCAAGGAGTCAAGACTTTGAGAGAGATTTGGTGCTCCAGTGTTATGTTGTGAGCTGTGGAGTGCCATTAATGGTCCAGTAGTGGACCAGCGTTGGACTTGGAATAAAGCATGCAGTCTTTTATCTACTTGGAGGACAAAGTCTACTGTGGCAAGTCTCTTGTACGCTGAAAGTTAAAGATATGAGAGCATTTTACTCATATTTAGTGTTTGTTCATTAACTCTATTCACCTAACACGTTCTTGGTTTATAATTTCTACGGTCAATTTTACATAACCCCTTTGAACTTTGAACTTTTTTCATGGGACCTCTCTACATGTCATTTGCAAATAAGTAAACTTTTCTTGAGAGAGAGTTTTAGAAGAGTGAAAATGACAAGTAACAAAATTTGGAATTCTTCCCTCAATGATAATTTAGTTAATTGTTTTCAAATTATAGGTGGGGAGATGTTGTGAGGAAAAAAATAGTTCAGTAAACATTGTGAGACACCCTAAAGTTCTTATATGAGATAAACAAAGTTCTGGAAGAATATGTGAAAAACCCACCAAAACTGTGCGAAGCTGTGCAAAATTAACCTTTTTATATTCTTTTTCTCTATGGGAACCCTTTTATATTCTAACATCTTTATAGAGGTTGAACACCATTTTTATGGGTCAAAATCTATATCCTTAAAAAAAAAGAGTAAGTGCTCACCCTCCATTTTTTCTGAAAAGAAAAAAAAAGAAAAAAAAAAGAAAAGAAGTCTACTCTATTCTATATTGTGAGTTGTTTAATTCATCTACTTGATGCTATGTCTAGTAGAATTTGAATAAGGATTATCCTAATACTATATATAAAAATCCTTTTCATTTTATCAAACTATAAGTTATAGTGGGAATCAGGGTCATAAATTTTTACTTGAAAGATTTTCCTGTTCAACAATGGCCTAAAGTAGTGTTGTCCAAACGGTCCGGCTCGGCCCAAAAAATCGGAGCCGGACCAGGCAAAACCGGGGCCCGGACCCAGACCCGGACCCGAGGAGGCCAAGCCGGGCCTGGGCCTGGGTCCGAGCCCGAGCAGGCCGGACACCGTGCCGACCCGGATTTTTTAAAATTGTTTTCATTTTTTTGTTAAAAAAATCAAGAGTAAATAACAATAAATTAGGTAAAATTTTGATAAAAAATCAATCATATTAATAATCACTTGTAATTATATAATTTACAAATACAATTACAAAAAAAACATAACAATTAAAATGATAAAAATAAATTCTTTATTAATAATCAGATAATCACTAACAATTACAATTTTATTTTAGAATTTGTAGCATCACAATAGATGAATATATCCCAACTAGGTTGGCACCTATTCATCTATATCACTATCATTTGCAACTCTTTCCAAGATAAT
>JBAKGM010000081.1:6972145-6984571 GCA_037177215.1 Asparagus racemosus | reverse complement strand
TATATATATATATATTAAAAACCGGGACAAGCCCAGGTCGAGCTTCACCAACTCGGCCCGGACCCGGGGAGCCTAGCAGGCCTGGATTTTCCAGGCTTGACCCGCGGTGAGTTCGAACCCGACTGGGTCCGAGCCGAACACCGGGCCTGGTCCGAGCCTTAGGCCCATTTGGACACCACTAATCCAAGCCCACAAATTCCCATTAAAGTGGTGTATGCCAGAGAGTGTGCATGGAGTACCATGTAGGAATTTCTCTCGTAATAGCGGTTCTCGAAACTATTGTGATTTTCAAGATTATAATGGACCCTTATACGGCATAATCTATTAACATTTGAACAAAATGGTAAAAAATTATAGTAAAATTGAATTTCTTCTAATCATCATTTAATTAGAGAGGATTTAAATCTAGTGCGATTTAGGTGTTGATGGCAGGGACAAATGGCATTAAGTCGTAACGTACAAATCCAGGAATTGCAGATCTCAAGTTTGAAAAACTATTTTTGGCACACTTTTGTTAGCTTCTGGGATGGTTCATCATAGGGGATATGTTTGTACCCGCTGTTTCTTCTCAAAAAATTTAAATAAAAAAAAGAAGGAAAAAACTATTCAATAATCTATGTCCACTTGTTAGTAGGAAATTAATCATCCATCCTCAGATTAGTATAAAACATGAGCATTTGGTGAATAATGCATTAATTTACTGCTTTTTTCTGACTGAACCAACTACCTGGTAATCTATAAACAATGATATATATCTCTTCCACGTATAACTGAGCTTTTTTTGTTGTTAAGGATCTGGACGTGGACTTCGGGTCTATCTGGTTAGATGAAAATAGAGTTGTAATTAAAAGTAAATAGAGCAATTAATTAGATTTGTAAGCACATTGTTTAGTTTGCAATTTTATCAAAATGTTTAGTTCACCAGAAATAGAATTATAATTGTAAATGTAGCAATAAAATTTCTAGTTACATATTTGGGTTACAACAAGGTAGTTGATTATGGTAAATAGATTTATTTTTTGTAGAAAAAAATATAGCATTTGTTGCGGCCAATTTGGCTTCAACAAATGTTGCTAGTTTGCATTAACTAGAAAAACTAAAAAAACTAACGTTGCACCAGCAAATTAGTAAATTCTAACTAAAAAAATATAGTTCAAAAAATATAGTTCTTTTTACATTTTCAGAGAAACAAACACTTGATTGCAATGAGTATGCATTTCTTACTACCAAAAAAATACAAATCTAACAACTCTTACAACTAACCAAACATTAGATTTGAATTTGGAAATACATTTGTGATAATTAAAATATAGATATCTAGACAATGAATTTGATGTTTATTTCCTACAATAAATGTAGCATGCAACATTTCCTGCATGTAATATTTGTTATAATTACAATTGCAGTGAACCAAATAACCACTATAATTAGGAAAGGTAAATATACTTGTACTTTGTAGGGGGAAAACTTAGAACAAATGCTAAGACCAATTTGGTGAGAGGAAAAGCTGCAAGCTTCAAAAAAGAAAATGAAAAAAAAATACACATCATCAAAATAAATCTATTTAAATCAAATACAAAGCCATCTGCACCCAAGTTTCCTTACATGGCAAAATTAGGTAGCTTTTGCACTAATTATTCTTCAAACAAATAATGAATTTGTATTGAAATTATATTTCCTACAATATAATTGCAAATATTCAAATAATGAATTTTGAGTTGATTTCCTACAACAAATGCTACATGAAACATTTGCTCCAACTCATTCTTGCAGCAAAGCAAACAGCCCCTTAAATTAATTATAAGTGAAACTCCGACAATTAGCAATATCGCAAAATCTAATTTAGAAAAAATTGATTAAATGAATGTATAGTGTAGATGTCAATACAAATAGGGAGAAGAGTGTGATGATGAAAGTTGTCTCGCAATTCAACCGACTCTATTTAAATTGATGACTTGGTGTATATGCTTTATTAATACATCACTGGTCAATCACTGGTCATGCAATCTGAAGAGAAAATATGCGATTTATAAAGTTCCAACTATTCAAATTTTACATCACTTGATCACTAGTAATGGAGCTCACCCTAACAGATGACAATGACCCATACGGCTTCCACTTCAAAAAAGCACCAATTCAGTTGACTGCAATCCCACGCAAAGCCTTGAGTTGTAAGCCCATTAGGCCCATCATCTATTGACAGGCTTAAGCCCAAGCTTTTCAGTATAGATTCAGGCTAATGCAAACAGACACCAGATGGGCTATAAACATGCAACCACCTCCACGAAAAAAGTGTCTCGTGTTGTTTGCTACATCTCAACACAATCACGATGCTTCACTTGTACAATAATCATAATAATATCTTAGTCTACTTTTGCCCAATTTCACCAAGGATCAAATGCAAATACAAGAGAAAGGGAATTCCGATCACAATGTGCAGACTCGCTTTTCATGTAACTAAGTGAAATTGACTTTAATTTATGATCAAAATTTCCACCAAAAAAAATGTATTTACACAAAATACATGTTTATATGTTTTGTTTCCTTCCTAATTGTTCACTGGTTTTATCCTTCTGATAATAAGTGTACCACTTGCAGAATCTACTCATTTTGAATTGATAGAGTTGGATCTCTAATTAAATGAAAATTTCAATATTTCTGCAATTCGTGCTCCATACCTTAAGTAGGATCAAAGAATTGATGTTTTAAATTTAGATTTGTTTAGTATAACATCTAAGGGCATTAAATAAAATTTACTTAATATAGTTAAGGTTTAATCAAATTACAATTACATATTCGGATGTGATACAATAAATATGGTGGCTGCACCATATCTTTGGGATTAATGTGTTAGGTCATTTGAAAGTGAATTGAAATTGTGTTAGTTACTTTCTTTTGCAAATAACTTTTACATCCACGTTAGCTTGCAAGTGGAATACAATATTTGTTTGAAAAGTAAAATGATTGTTAAAAGTGCAATGTGAAGATGACGTGACAAAATTAAATTAACTAATAAATATAGTTAAAATCATTTAATTAAAATTTATTACTATTTTTGTGACTTTCATGTGACTTCACCACTTTTTTAGAGAAAGTCAAAATTGTATTAAATCCTAGCTATATGACAACTTTCTTAGTTTTACTTTCATAATCACTTGCATACAAATAAATACATAAAATGTTAAAAGAATGTCATTTTCTCACTTTCAACTTTCACTGCATGCAAACAAACACTCCCCTGAGTGTGAATGAAGATGAATGCATTGTGTTGACATAGAGAACTAGAGGGAAGAGGAGTTGACTTATCTCTCCATTGGGTTTAGGGCTCTAATAATTGTGTCCATGAGTAAATACGTCACATCGTAGAAAACACCGTCTTGGAAATTAAAAATAAAAATACGAAGATCTTGAGACACAAACTTCTAAATATAAAAAGATTTTGTGGTTCGATGTGAAAACCACAACTTTTATTATTTTGAGTAGAATTTTAATTTCCATTATTTAGCTTTCATCAGGACTTCTGATATTTGTGCAGTCATTCCCCTTTCACATCTCATAACAAAAACATAACATATTGATTAAAAATAGGACATACACCAAGCTCACAAGGTAAGAGAAATCTCCTTTCTCCAAGGTAATAGAAATCCCCTTTCTCCAATTAATGATATAAAAGGAGCAAGATTTGTAAATGTCAGTGGTTTTAAGAGGGCTCAAAGAGGTGATGCTGATGAACAATCACCAAGCAAAAAAAAAAAAAAAAAAAAAAAACTAGTGGGAAAGAGGAAAACTGGTTTAACAATTAGGCAAAGTCCAGTTAACTCAAGGGGAGTTTCAAACAAGTTTTGGACTGCTGCTTGTGATGATGATCTAATACTCTATCTTGCCAAATTAGCAAAGCAAGGCTTGAAAGTGGATAAAAATTTCAAGAAACCTGCATTTGTCATGGCTGCATCTGAGATTAATAGCAAATTCAGAACAGATTTCATAGCTGAAAATGTCATTAACCATCTGAAAAATTTAAGGTCAAAGTTCAATGACATGTTGACTTGCATGCACATGAGTGGGGCTGGATGGGATGAAGACACAAAGATAATCAACATGGATGTGGATTTGTTTGATAGGTGGACCCAGCTATATATTTATTTACTTACTATTTGATTATATCATGTTTCGTATATTGTTCTTTTTAGCAATTTGATATATTTTCTACTACTTTTTGATAATATGTGTTGAAGTAATATTGTCTATTTGCTTAATTGTAGGAAAGGAAGCTTAACAGCTCTAGGCTCACGGAATATATAAACAAGCCCCTTGTTCACCACCATAATTTACAAATAATCATGGGTGATGACCAGCCCGTGGTGACTTTGCGAAAGATGTGTATGGTAAGTTTCCTACTATTGACATTCCTGATGAGTTTTATGATGGCAATGACCAAGTTGATGCTGAACTTGACAACAATGCTAATGCTTAACCAAATGAGGGTAACGTGAATCTGCCTCCTACAAACAACAATCTCAATGGTGTTGTGCTAACTACTTCCAATTGTGAAGACATCCTCAAAGAAAAAAGGGAGTAAGGCCTCTAATGACGATGACTTGAGGCCTAACTTTGTTGAAACAATGTCCTACTCCATTTAAAACCAGAATATGCTTCATTGGATTGAGACGTTGTCCAAGGCTTTGAATGCTCATGCCGATGAATTTTCTGAAATAGTTTTGGACAAGATCCTTGATCATTTATATGATAATGAACATGAGGCAAGGCGAATTATTGGCAAAAGAAAGGAGGCACAAAAGAGGTACATTACTAAACTTGTTGATGCTGAAAAGTTTGATGACAATGACTGATGTAGTAAGGTGCTTGGAAGTTTTTTGGGGTGGAGGATGGAGCACACTAAGTGTCTATTTTGGAGTGTCTAATGATGCAAACTTGATGCATATTTTGGGTTGATACATGATGCAAACTTGATGTCTATTTTGTGGTCGTTGCACATGTCAATTTTGCTATATTTTTGTGTGAACTTCATGCTCTAAGTGGAGCTTAATGCTTGCTGCTCTATATTCAACATTACATGTATATTTTGGGTTGATGTTGATGGACATTTATGGTACCTACATGTGCAAAATGTTGAAAACTAATTATGGTCTGTAATAAAACCTGAAATGTAGCTAATTTCATTAGCATGCTGCAAAAATTACTACTAATTTTTATATTCTGCTTCCAACTACTCGATAGCATTCTATATCGTGTTGTTTGTTTGAATTGTTGGAATACTACTTTCAGGTTGATTAATGCTTATAAGCATTCCATATTGTTGGATATTCCTTTCAGAAACCCCTTCAATTGTTGCTATTTTGGTGATTTATGTTCCTCCAAAGCAAATAGGGAACTTGGTGATATAAACTTTGAGGGCTACCACAATTTTATAGGCTCAAATATGCCCAAAGTCACTGCTGCAACCATAGTGTAGCCTCTTTTGCGCTATTTATGGGGTAGGACTATGATCCCATTGTTCAATGGCGGTTAGCCAGCGAGCCAAACAAAAAAAGAAAGGTAAGAAACTTTTTCTTTATTTTGTGATTTCATATTTTTAGCTTTTGAAACAAATTAGAGAAAATGATGAGAAGTGGTTTCCATCCAATATTTGACACCTAATCAAACAAAATTTTTTTTTTTCAAGAATTACAAAGAAACCTTAGGAAATGATGTTTTAGTACTGGATTCGTATTCCTATTATTTTAGGCAATGAGCCAAACAAGTCTCTAGCCGACAGCTCGGCAAATAATGTAGCGGCCAGATCTACACGCTCAGCCCCTTGATCCGCACCGCACCAACCTTAATACCACAAAATCCTCCATTTTTTATTAAACAAAACAAAAAACAAAGAAGTCAGTTTCCTGTAATAATTTTCATTCTGTAGAAGCTGCTGCTGCCGTCGGCTTCGCTTCAAAAATCCGAAAGGGCGAGCGAGCGAGCAAGCAAGCAGCGATTCTCGCTCGTCGTTCGATCACGAGATCAGACGGCGCGATGATCCCGACCGTCCGATCTCTCCCCCTCGTCGCCGTCGTCGTGCTCTCCCTCTCCTTCGTCGTCACGCTCGCTTCCGAGTCAGATCACAAGGTACGAACCCTAAATTCCCCTGGATCTGTTGCTTCTGCTGATGGAATCTTGTGTTGAGCTGTGGATTGCTTTGGATTTGAAGTTGGTGCTTTAGATCCGGGTTTTTGGATCTGGAGTTATTCCTTTTTTTAGTTAATTGAAGTTTTTTTTACGCTTGGACTGCTTAAATTAGAGCCTTCAAGAGCTTAGTTGGTGGTGTTAGGGCTAGATTTGGAACGAGGATGATTGAATTGTGTCACCAGATGCTTCGTTGGGAAAAGCAACATCAAGATGCAATCTTGTTAGGAGACTGAATTGTACTGCATGATTTAGTCGGTGCAGTGTTAGTCTTGTTAGTTCTCGACCTTCCTTTGTTTCTTATTGTGGGAAAATTGTTACCAAGATTTAATTTTTAAGAAGCTCAACTGTTGTCCTGCACCTCCAATGACATTTGCATTTAGCTGCATAGACTAAGTATGAGTTGACGACAAGGAGAGAGTACCTTGAAAGTAAGAAACGTTAGTATTGCTAAGGTTTAAACGTGATTAATGCTCCTTTACAGTTGATATATCTTGGCACCACATTCTCCGAAATAGGATTTCCAGACATTGGATTCCTTAAATCGTGTATTACCATGTTTGATCTAACCTTATCATTCCATGCAATATAATGCTTGTATGAACATTGAACGATTTCCAAGAATGCTATCCTTGGTAACACATCTTTTGTGAACTAAGAGGAGGAAGAGAATGAGGTAAGTGCAATGTTGGTAGCGGCGACAAGGTAATGGTGGCAGCAACAATGATGATGACGAAAGAAAACAATAATGATGGTGAAGATAGTTGCAACATATGCCATTGTAGTTAGTCACCACTACAATGATGTGGCAATCCCATGGCAATGTTAGTGTTGATGGTTGTGGAGGCTGGAACTTGTTGTGGTGTCGGCAATCACATGCTACAATTGCACTTTGGAACAAGGATGACAATAGTGTTGCTGGTGATGGTGAGGATGATAATGACATTGTTAATGTGAAATGAGGTATTGTCGTCAGTGGCAAGGGCTATAGACCACGAGGATAATCGTGTTCTTGCAGAAGAAGTAAAAAAGAGGAGGAGAGTTAGGGGCCTTATGGGAACTTTTTGTGAGCATTGATCAAGTGGAATGAAACATACCCACCTATGATGCTGGGAATCACATTCTGAAGATTTAAGGCCATTGCCCGTGAGAATCCATTAATCCTGCAAATGTTGAATTGTCTTTATGTGAAATGCCAGGATCTGAATGAGAATTTCAGATTCCCAAGTAGGTTCCTGCAAACCTAGTGTATCTTAAGGAGGATGGGAGAAACGAAGAATTAAACTTTTTTCTTTTCTTTTCTTTTCTTTTTCTTTTTTTTGGAGGAAAGGGTGCATGAAAGGCCACCTGTATCACAAGGGGAGAGGGACGGATTATGCTTATTCAAATGCCAACATGTTTATGATTGCAAATTGCGATTCAAAAAGAGCAGATTTACAGTATGTTAATGACTGAATGTCAAACAGAAAGCATATCAAACAATTATGCTGTAATGGATAGGTGTAATCCTAAACATTGAACTCCTAGTACTACACCAGAAAATGAAAGAGGATGATGCTTGGAATATGCAATGGAGCCAATGCATGTGCAGGTTCAAAGGCGTGGCATGGTTGTAGTTACTGGACTAACAAGCACTAAAAATTAAACCTAGAGCAGCATGGATGAAAGCAATTAAAAAGGATAGAATAGTTATTAATCTATTCAAGGAGTTGACCCTTAAAGAAAAATAAGTATTCATAAACTAACCTCAAAACTCTGAGGTAATGTTCCATTGTTGTTATTGTTGCCAATGTCTAAAAAAGTGAAAATACAAGGCGAAATGTTAGGCCCTTTTATGAAGTGAGCTGTAAGTTTCAAAGTGTGAGGCGTAAACATCATGAGCTAAGTATAGTTCATTTTACACCTTACAAATATTATAGACATATGGAAAGGTCTAATAATTTATAAATGGATATTCCAGAACTAAATTTACTAACTATAGATGTAAAGCATAATAAACTAAGCTACTTATGTATGATATATATTAATCACATGGTCATATATGGATATGCACTCATCCTAATTTTAACTGTCATGTTGAATAGCTACATATAATTTTTATAAACGCATGTTTATTTATACTTATAGATACACATTTTAGTTTTAGTCTAACTCTTTTTATATCCTCCTATATTGTCTAAAAGTCATACAAATGCAAAGCGCTCACTTTAGCTTTGTTTTAAACAATGGGGCGTAAGCTTCAAGGTATAAATAGCTTGAGTTTTGAAGCAATTGTCAAAAAGTTTTGAAGTGAGTTTCGAAGATAGTTTCAAAAAGTTTTTCCAAAATGCTAGTTGTTGTTGTTGTTAGACCATAATAAATGTTATCTTTCGCTTCTTTTCTATTTTTGGTGAAGAAAAAGTGTTCGTTTGAGACATATTCATTTGCTCCGTCTTTCTCACACTTTGCTTTTACATTTCTCCTTACTATTACATTTTGTTAAAAGATTCTAAATATTAAAGAAAATTTGCAACAGTCACAAAAGTTTTAACTGGAAGCATGTCTGTGATCCCATTTGTTACTTGAACATGTCTGTGATCCAATGAGCTTTGTTACTTGAAACCACTAAGTGCGCAGCTTTAACACATCTTTTTTTATCATGGGGAGTCCGGAGTTAAGAGGATATCAAGGGTAGAAACCTGAAATTGACAAAATAGTTACTTTTTGTGCTTTGTGTGCCCTATGTTGGCTGGCTAAATTAGCCTAAATCTGTAGACCCGATAAGACCTTTTTTCATGGGCAAGGAAAGTAGTTCATGTGAAATAATTAATCTTATACCCACTTTCTTTTTAACTCTTTATTGTGCATGCGGGTGAAGGAACAGGTTAGGTCTTTATTGACTTTGCATGAACGGCATCTCCATCTTCATCCTTATTCCGTATAAGCTATGTATTGTGACATTTAACTTTTTTTCTAGGTGATTATGTCCTACTTTTGACTCTAATCTTTGCACCATCTTAGCATTTTCTAATTCTCTGTATAGTGTATAGTATTTCCCACACCCTTTTATAGTGATGAACCACTGTTACACGCACATTCTTCCGAGCCATCAACAATAAATTTACCCTTATTTATCTTAAAGACAAAAATTTGTTTCTATGAATTTTCACTTGGATCTTCACTGATGCTATCCTGTGGTTAAATATGCAGTACCAAGCTGGAGACCGGGTGACACTTTGGGTAAACAAGGTTGGTCCATACAATAATCCTCAAGAGACATACAACTATTACCACCTACCATTTTGCCAGCCTGCTGAGAACCCTACACACAAATGGAGTGGGCTTGGAGAGGTTTTGGGTGGAAATGAGCTGATTGACAGCCAGATTGAGTTGAAATACCGACGTATGTAAACTTTTTGTTCTATTTGTTTTCTTTTGTTTTTATAGTGACACCATCTATACATTAAACTCTGGATAGTGGAGCTCGGTGCTGAGAATATGGTGAATATTTATCTTAAAATATCATATTATTTCAGAAAATGTTGAGAAGGCCCCCATTTGTACAATTGAACTTGATGCTATGAAGGTGAAGCAGTTTACGGATGCAATAGAGAGCGCATATTGGTTTGAGTTGTTCATAGGCATGTATCACTCCCTTTCACTTTTCACTTTAACAATAAAAAAAGCTGTGCCTTCGCATATTGTTATATTTGTAATTTATTGATTTGCTCATGTTCATGTCTGACATCTCTCTGTTCATGTTCTCTGATCTCTTCCTTTGTGCACAATTATCTAGATGATCTGCCATTCTGGGGTAAGTACCTCCCATTTCTTTACTTTTGTTCCTTCTCTAAGAGGATCAGACACCTCATTTTCAGCTTATTATAATCAGGTTTTGTTGGAGAGACTGACAAAAATAACGAGAACAAGCACTATCTTTTTACGCACAAGAATGTTCTTGTTAAGTACAATGGAGAACAGGTATTTGGCTCTAATCTAAGTTTTATGGATCTCCAGTAATAAATATTCTGAACACTGAGGATATTTATTGGTTATATGCATGTATGCAGATCATTCATGTCAATCTTACTCAAGAAAGTCCAAAACTCTTGGAAGCTGGGAAGACAGTGGACATGGTTTACTCAGTTAAATGGGTACCTACAGATGTAACATTTGCACGTCGTTTTGATATTTACTTGGATTACCCTTTCTTTGAGCACCAGGTAATCCGTTTTTACATTAGCAACTTTATGTCTTTGTTGCATCCAATTGGCGGAATTAGAAGTGTTCTTTTCCTCCCAAATATAGATGTTTTATGCACACTTTTAGGGAACATCTGAACTGTAATTATTGACAGTTTAGCGTAAACATTTGAACTCACTGATACATGCATAGTTTATGAATTTAACCTTTTCAATTTAACTTAACATCTTGTTAGATGCTGTGACTGTTTTTGCTCCAATCATTCTATCTGCTTTTAGCAGGTTTGATGCTTGCTAACTAATAACTTTTGACTGAATTTGTACAGATTCACTGGTTTTCCATCTTCAATTCTTTCATGATGGTCATTTTCCTAACTGGGCTGGTGTCAATGATATTGATGAGAACACTTAGAAATGACTATGCCAAGTACGCTCGGGAAGATGACGACCTGGAAACTCTGGTGATTCCATAGCACTTGTATTTGTTTTTGCCTTTGTTGTGTGTAGTGTGTAACCTTTATCTAAAAGATTCTCATTTTCTAGTAGCAAGACAGATTGGATAGGTTATTCTAGCAATCAGCTAACATCGTACATGTTTGTGTTCTTAGGAAAGAGATGTGAGTGAAGAATCTGGATGGAAGCTTGTTCATGGGGATGTCTTCCGGACTCCTCGCAACTTAGTTGTTCTTTCAGCTGTTGTTGGTACTGGTGCACAGCTGGCATTGCTCGTTCTTCTAGTCATCGTGTTGGCTATCATTGGGATGTTGTACATCGGGTATGCTTAATTTCAGTTGCTTGCCGTTTTTGTGTGCTTGCGCTGCTAAGTATGATCTAGTAAGTAATTGTTTTTCAGCGAACTGCCAGCATGTTGATTAAGAAGAATAGATAGATTTGCATTTGCACTTGGTAAACATTTACAGCAAGTCGGTTCAGTTGTTTGTTATACCAATGGGCTGATTTTCATTTGTTGTGTACATTGCCCTGAGAATTAAGGGCCCTTTTAAAGGAATCCATCTACTACCTAGTGTTTTGGTTCTATCATATTTGCTATAGTTGTATACAATAGAAGTTTGATGATCTTCCCCACCTTCTTAGGTTTTTTTCGCATTCTAGTAGAAATTTGGAGGTTCTTGTTCACATGACCTTAAATTGTCTGTTCAGGAAGTGCATTAACTCTACTTGCCAGCTGACCTTTAAAACTATAGAACTCTAGAAAAATCTGTTGTCTTGCCAAGCATTTCCTAACTAAGAAGCTGGACATAATTTAAGGCCCATCATGTTAGGTTCTTTCTAGTTATAAGATTTGGCCAAGCTCTTTACGGAGAACTAGTCACTGCAAACTCATGATTAGTGGCAAAAGGGAATGCTGCTATGCAGGTTTACATGTTGTTTAGCGTACTGTGTGTTTGGTTTGGGTAGTTGGAGTTTCAAGTGAATTCATAGCAGTCGTGTATTTTCAACTTTTGTTGTTGGACTACTTCTCAATTTGAGTGCAACAACTCCCCTATGTATAGAGTATTTTGTTTTTACAAATTAAACTATTTTTACACCTATTCTTTGGTGTTCCAAGGACACCGAACGAACATGTCTGATGGAATTTAGATGTAGTTGAAACTACATTGGACTCCAACTACTTCCTATCCGAACAAACCTTAATTTCGGAATTGTTTAAGTTAATGCGACACTCTTGGTTGACTTGACTGACCTTGGTATTATCTTTTTACTCTTAAAGTTGAGGTCCTGTTGGATAGTACCCACCATTCTGTTGCCTCAGCCAGTCAATGGTGATAGTGTTTGTGTGTGCGTGTGCATGTGAGTGCTGGAGTAACATGACAACCATGGGGCTGCTTGATGATCTGGGCTCCGATGGTTGTGCCACATCGGTGGGTGGTGTGTATGTGGGTGGGTGCAGTGTCGGAGGTAGGTGTAGGGGCATGTGTAGTGTGTGCAATATCTAGATTGTGGCATGATACAACCAAGGGTTCTGGTTGGAATTTTTCCTCTCTAATTGATTTTTTTGGGGCGGGGGGGGGGGGGGGGGGGGGGAGGTTCCCTTTCTAATTGA
>JBAKGM010000081.1:6949142-6967485 GCA_037177215.1 Asparagus racemosus | reverse complement strand
GGGGTTTTCTCAGAAAAACCCCCCCCCCCCCCCCCCCCCCCCAAAAAAAAAAAAACAACTATTTTAACTTTAGAAAACCATGCTCAATTATGGAATTGTTGTAGATAACGCCCTTAACTTTCAAAATATTATTTATCCCCTCTCAACTTTTCTCACTTAACCCCCTTAAGTAATATACTTTAAATCTAAAGGAATAAATAATTAAAAATGACCATACTATCCCTTAGAAATTAATTTTTTTTTACCATAGTGTTCCTTCTTTTTTTTTTTTTAAGTTAATTCCCCCCTCTTCTTATTCCTCCATTTTTTGAAAGTTGAGAGTGGTTATTTACAACACCCTTAAATTTGAGGGTTTTCTAAAAATAAAAAAAAACCGAGGAGAGTTTTCTAAGACAATCTCGGTAGTTGAGGGGTATTTTATAAAATTAACCCAATAAAAAAAAAACTTCTACTGCATCCTAGCTGTTACCTTCCGTTACATTTACCATTTTGTCGTTCAAAAGCTCTTTTGTTTCACGGTCAACGCCAGCTGACAACTCAGGCCGCCAACGGTTACATTATTAGCAAAAAAAGAAAGAATGCCAGGAAAAGACAAGGTCACGCACAGGAGACAACTAAAAAGCAGAAAATGCCATCGTTAATGGCGAGATTGTCTCCGCTCTCCTCACGCAAAAATGGCGGTTTCCCCTTATAATTAGCGGGCCCACGGCCTCGCTCCTGGGCCCCACGATACAGGCAGGAACCAGCTCTGTCCTACTGTTCAACAGTCTGTCTCTCTCTCTATAAATGCGCCCGTCCTCTCTCTCTCTCTCTCTCCTGCTCACCACTCGCAAATTCTCAAACCCCCAACAAATCTCCTCTTTCTCAATTTTCCAATGGCCCAAGAAGAAGTCATCGTCACCGAGCCCAGCCCAGTTCAACAGCCCAGCCCAAAAAAGCCCACCCGTGAACCCTCACCGCCGGCGGTCGTCAAGTCAGGCTCCTTCAGAGAGGAGAGCAACCTCATCTCCGACCTCCAAGACTCCGAGAAAACAGCCCTCGACGAACTCAAGTCCCTCCTCCAATCCGAACTCACCGCCCCGCCGCCTCCTCCGGCGTCCGAACCACCAGCTCCGGCGGCTGAGCCGGCGGAAAACGACGACGACGGCGCCAAGACAGTGGAAGCCATTGAATCCACCGTCGTCCCCGCTCCATCAGAAACAGCTGAAAACGCCGCCAACGCCAACACCAACACATTATGGGGAGTCCCGCTCCTCAAGGACGAGAGGACCGACACCATCCTGCTCAAGTTCTTGAGAGCCCGGGACTTCAAAGCGAAAGACTCGATGGAGATGATAAGACAAACCCTGAAGTGGAGAGAGGAGTTCGAGGCCGAGAAGCTGATGGAGGAGGACCTCGGCATTGCGGAGATGAGCAGGGCCGTGTTCATGAGCGGCGCAGATAAGAAGGGGCACCCTGTTTGTTATAATGTTTACGGGGAGTTTCAGAACAAGGAGCTCTACGAGGAAGCTTTTGGCGACGGACAGAAGAGGGGGAGGTTCCTGAGGTGGAGGATTCAGTACCTGGAGAAGGGGATCAGAGAGCTGCTCGACTTCAGCCCCGCTGGCGTGTCGACGATGGTGCAGGTCACCGACCTCAAGGACTCGCCGGGGTTGCTGAAGGCCGAGCTCCGCCGAGCCCTGGACATCCTCCAGAACAATTATCCTGAGTTCGTCGCGAAACAGGTATACGATTCTTCTTTATATTTATGTTGCTCAGTGACTTCTTTTTAACAATGCTGGCTCTTGTTTAGATATTCATCAACGTACCGTGGTGGTATCTTGCGTTCAACAAGATGATCAGCCCATTCCTCACTCAGAGGACCAAGAGCAAGTTTGTCTTTGCTGGCCCATCCAAATCAGCTGAGACCCTATTCAAGTAAAATATTTTAGTGATCTCGATCTCAAGTTTATTTTTTGTTTATTTTTTTTTTTAACTTCTAAAGATCTTCATATTGGCTGACTGTTGTTATAGCTACATTTCTCCCGAGCAAGTCCCGGTTCAATTTGGAGGGCTGAGCCAAGAAAACGATCCTGATTTCGCCACCGCTGACGCCGTCACCGAGGTTAACATGAAGCCTAGCTCCAAGCAAATTATAGAGATACCAGTCGCTGAGGTGGGCAGCTCTCTTCTTTTACCAACTCATATACTAATTGCATATACGTTTTTTTTTTTTACAGGGAGTAAGTTCTCCATTTTTGTAAGAGAAAAATAACAGAGTAATAAGTGCCTAGATTTCTTTGCAATTAACTCACAACTAAATGTTTTTTTTGTAGAAATGCCTCCTTGTTTGGGAGCTCAGAGTTCTGGGTTGGGATGTAAACATTGGTGCTGAGTTTGTTCCAAGCTCCGAGGATGGATACACTGTGGTCATAGACAAGCTGAAGAAGCTGGGGGCAAAAGATGAGGCTGTCGCTAAGAACAGCTTCAAGATCGCCGAGCCCGGCAAGGTGGTGATCACCGTGGACAACGCCACCTCAAAGAAGAAGAAGCTCCTATACAGATACAAATCAAAGGAATGCGCTGAGTCCATTTGAATTGCTCAGAAGAAGAAAAGCTTTAGTTGTTGACTGTAGGAAGTAGGAGTTGCATCTATTATTTGCTGTTTTGGTGAGCTGAAGTTGAATTGGTGTGCATATTTTTGTGATATGTTTGAGTTGGCATCGTGTTTATTTTGGATGGAGTTGATATTGAAGCTGTTTTGTCTGTAAAATTTCTGTGTTGAGAACTTCCATTGTTGAGACTTTGGTCGTTGAAAGAATCTCTGTATCTTTCCCCTTTCCTGTTTGAATTGATGTTTTGTCTTCATTCTCTTTGTTTTGACCAACTTTAAAACTTTATATAGCTGGTACGTTTTTTTTTTAATTCCTCCTTTTTCTTTTTCTTTTCATCTCCTACAATCATAATCATATCGTCTGCCATAAAAAGCTTATTAAAGTTAGTTTACTTACATCAAAATTTCAATGTCATTAACATTTGAGGATTATAATCTTATGTTCTCGCATCTATTGTAAAAACTTGAATAGATTATTTAGATGCTAATTCAGAGTTTTCTTCTTGCACCAACATTTTGAGGTTATGATTAGATTCATAGGAATTAAGGAGGCTAATCAATTAGCTCTAATCATGATGCTTTATTTATTCTATCTCCAGCTCATTGACTTTGGAATCCACTGCATCAAAAGGAGGACCATCCTAGTTGTCTCGGACTCAGGTTCAGAAGACTACAGTGCTATATATAATAGACAATTTTTCACGGTGAGCAAGGGAAGAATCCTATGTTAAAGAAATCAGCAACAAGATTCTAAATTGGACAGGTGAAATAATTAAGATGAGGATTAAGGGGTCAAAACACAAGAGGATGGGCTTCTCTCTTTGGCGAGAAGAGCATCAGTTAGGTTACTTTGGGGCTTGAATAATGAATGGTTAGCGTTCCCTGCTACCACTCATCAAATTAAACAAAGAAGGGGGGGCACTTTAGTCAAAAATTTCTGCGGGATCGACTCTGATACATTGATTGAGCTTTGTCCACGCTCACCATGTTCTAATGTTTTACTTAAACGTTATTTTCAGTATAAAATTACAACCTTCAATTTTCATGTCGTTGGTTTAGAGTTTATGTGCAATGGCAGAAATGTTTTAACAGTTTAGGGACAACTTGAATGTTATTGCAACCTTAGACTTGTAGTAATGAATCGAGTGAAAAAATATTTTAAATCTAAATTCTAGTTCTGAACTAATGATATATTAAATTTGAATTTTAGTCTTAAATGAATAACACCTTAAATTAAAATCCGACAAAAAGCCTGGGTTCTAACCGACATTTCCGAGCGAATAACCCCCTTAGGTTTTCCAATCTTTATGTTCAGTATATCTTTATTTTAAGGGGGGACAAGCCGGCGAAGAATCATTGAAGGAGAGGTCCCAACCTTGATTAGTTAGGATTATATTCATCTTTGCAACCACTATGAATATATCCGACTGGCACCAATGTCATTATGTGAGTGGCTACGCATTCCTCATTTTGCTGGCACTTTTGTGATGTGTTGATAAACAAATAAGCCTATTTCGTTTCTAAAATTGAGCTCAAAACCAGCTACACGAATATTTTCCTTTGAAAAAAGAAAAAACTGTTGACGCAAGCTACATTGGTCTCCTTTCTCATTATTTGAAGGCTAAATGACACTTAAATACGCTAATATTTTACTATCTTTATACTTAAATACCCTAAGTTGTAAACGGTAACATAAAAATACATCAAGTTGTCCACAGTTAGAATTAGATTAACACCATTAGCTTTGACGAAAATTTCCTCTATTAAAATATTAGTAATAAATTAAAGGGGTAGGTAAAATGGTAATTAAAGCTATAAATAGCGGAAATAAAATAATAAAATTCATGTGTACTGAGCACATGAGAATATTCCTAAGAATATTCATGTGTACTACTCACTTTTGTGATGTGTTGATAAACTTAGAGTATTTTTATGTTATTTTTTTATAATTTAGAGTATTTAAGTGTATATGTAGTGAAACATTGGAGTATTTAAGTGCCATTTAGCCTTATTTGAAAAAGAAAGAATGGTATTTTAGTGCCATTAGGGCATGTTCTATTGGACACTTCACTGGGCTACCCAGAATCAAATATGTGGATATAATAATGATTGTTCTTGTTGGGCTGTCACTGTGACCCAGCCCATCAAAGCCCCGGTACTCTCTCCATTCTTCAGGCTCCCTCAGCTTCTGCCACGCTCCAACAAGGAACCAACCGACTCAACTACACGTGTCAGCATCCTCCTACTCGTGCGGTTCTCTCTCTCCACGTGTCAACCTCCAAAACTCCCTACAAAAGCTGCCGGCCGAAATCAAAGCACACCCACCTCCACTCTCCCAAGAAAATTTCAATCCAATCCAAAACAATGATCAATATTGCAGCCTTAGCCCTCCTCATCTCCTCCCTCGCCGCCGCCGGCGTCTGGTCACCTCCGCCGCCGTCACCCCCGCCCACCGACGCCCACCTCATCCGCGAAGGCCACCGCATCGTGGTCGTCGAATACGAGCGCCATCTCCCCTCTCAAAGCCCTCCTCCTCCTCCAACAACAGCGCAAAATCTCCTTGAAGAAGCCAAGGAGAAATTTCAAGAGGCCTCCTCTTACTTCCCAAATGTGGGCCAAGGCCTCTCGAAGCCCGAATCCGTGCCGACCCAATCGGCCCATTCGGCGAAAAACTTGATGTGCGATGCGTATGGCTCTTGCAAGGAGAAGATATCCAGTGCTTTTTCCAAGGGCGGGGATAAAATCTCGAGAAAAGCTTTCGATATCGAAGAAATTGCGGAGGAAAGAGCTCGAGAGATGGAAGAAAGCGTGAAGGATGCGGTGAAGAGCAAGGTGGAAAAAGCTCGGGAAATCGAAGAGAACGCGAAGGAATCGGCCCAGTCGGCCAAAGATATGATCTGCGATGCTTACGGTTCTTGCAAAGAGAAGGTATCCAGTGCCTTCTCCAAAGGCAAAGATAAGATCTCAAGAAAAGCTTCGGGCATCCAAGAAACCGCGAAGGAAAAAGCTCGAGAAATCGAAGAAAGCGTAAAGGACGCCGTCAAAGGAGCAATAAACGTCACAAGAGAAGCAGAGAAAGATGCAGTGGGGAACATATCGAACGCAGTCGAAAAAGCAGGGGAAGCCGCAGCAAGTATGTTGCGCCAAAATTTCACCGACGTAGTTCATCGAGCCAGGGACGTTGTTTTCGACGTGGCGAGCTACTTCAAGACTGCAAGGGTCGTGGCGTCGATAGCGCATCTCCTGGGCTTTTCGCTGGCGTACGGGACGTGCGCGTGGGTTACGTTCGCGTCGAGCCACGTTCTGGCGACAGCGCTGCCGAGGCAGCAGTTTGGGATGGTGCAGAGTAAATTGTATCCTGTGTATTTTCGGGCGGTGGCGTGCGGCGTCGGACTTGCTTGTGTGGGGCATTTCTTTGAGAAGGAGAGGGTGGTTGGGGTTGAGAGGGTGCAGGGGTATAATTTGGTTGCTGCTTTGGGTTTGGTGTTGTGGAATATGTTCTATTTGGAGCCTAAAGCTACCAAGGTCAGCAGTCAATTTTACAAATTTTTAGAGTTATTTGCAGATATATCTTCTTATTATAGAGTGAAGCTAATCATCATACATGTTCAATTTGTTAGAGTTAAGGGTTATTATCTCTGTTCTAGTTTTTTATAGCATTCACATCTTCTATGTACATTCCTAGTCTTGGTGACATGGTGCTTTAATTTTCCATATTAATTTTTAAACTCTCGTAGAAAGTGAATATCAGAGTTAAGTTCAAATATAACAGGAATGATAACTGATAAATGACTGCACCGTCATATAGTACTAGATCTTGTAGCACTACGGAGGCATTTATCCAAGAATTTGATTGCATTTTAGTATGCTCACATTGTGGGGTAATTTTTATCGATTAAATTGACAGGTTATGTTTGTGCGGATGAAGATGGAGAAAGAGGAGGGTCGAGGCCGAGACATCTCCGACATGCTCGGAGATCCACCGGTCATGACCGCTTCGACGGCCACCACGACGACCACGGCGACTCCTCAATCTACAGCCACCATCGGCGTCACGAGAACGACCGTGTCAGTGGATCAAGAGGCAGTGAAAGGAAGAGTAGCGAAGCTGAACAAGAAGCTGAAGAAGCTCAACGCATACTCTTCTTTTGTTAATGTGCTCACTCTCATGAGCTTGACTTGGCATCTGGTGCACTTGTCCAGGAGATTGCAGATGACTTCTAGATAAATCAGTTTGCATATAGCAGATGATGTTGGTGTTTTTTGTTTGTAGTTCTAGGTTAGACAATTGTTACTTTGTGCTTATGTCATATACGACATGGGGGGTGACTTGTAAGTTACTGAACTAACTAGAACAGATGTTTTCATGGTTGCAATTAAATTGTGATGTGCATGTGATGTTAAAAGGGATTCAACTATATTTTTAGGAATTAGGATGTAATGCTCGAGAGATCCCTGCCTTTTTTGAAAAAAAACTTTGATCTGTGTATATGGACTTTCTGAGCCAACACTCTGGGTCATTGTATAGCTCATTGACTGCTTGATACGCAAGTTCAATCAACAATTGACTACCAATCTATTGCCAATACAGTAAGGTCAGCTGCTAAAAGTAGATAGAAAATTAACTAGGATTACTACTGTTGAACTGAAAATAAGCTTTCAATATGCATTTTTAAAAGTACTTAAAAGTAGAAAATATATTATGGGCGTAGTTTTTCCTTGAGGAGAGGGAGGCTCAATTTGAGTCACAAACCCTTGCGGGCGTGATACGGACGAATAGGCATTGCGGACAGGATATGGTTGCGGGCACGGACGAATAGGCGTTGCCGACAGGATATGGTTGCGGGCGTGCGGACAGGATATGGTTGCGGGCGGGCGGTATACGTGCCGATACGAACTATGGTTGTGGACGATACGGACTATGGTTGCGGACTATGGTTGTGGACGATACGGACTATGGTTGCGGACGTGATATGTGCAGATACTATGGTTGTGGACGATACGGACTATGGTTGCGGACGTGATATGTGCAGATACGGATGCATAGGTGTTTGCAGGCCGATACGGACTGTGGTTGTGGACTATGGTTGTGGACGTGATATGTGCCGATACAGATGCATAGGTGTTTGCGGGCCGATAATGACTATGGTTGCGGACGATACGGACTATGGTTGCAGACGTGATATGTGCCGATACGGACGCATAGGTGTTTGCGGACGAATAGGCGTTGCGGTAGGCGTTGCGGGCGGGATATGGTTGCGGGCGGGATACGTGCCGATACGGACTATGGTTTGTTTGCGGACGAATAGGCGTTGCGGGCGGGATACGTGCCGATACGGACTATGGTTGTGGGCGTGATATGTGCCGATACGGACGCATAGGTGTTTGCGGGAGTGATATGTGCTGATACGGACGCATAGGTGTTGCGGGCGCGATATGGTTGCAGCGTGATATGCGTCCGGGGGAGATATGGTTGCGGGTGTGATGGAGCGATATGGTTGCGGGTGTGATACAGACGCATAGGCATTGCGGGCGCGATATGGTTGCGGGCGTGATATGCATTGCGGGCGCGATATGGTTGCGGGCATGATATGCATCCGGTCTGTATCATATGGTTGCGGGTGTGATGGAGCGATATGGTTGCGGGTGTGATACGGACGCATACGCATTGCGGGCGCGATATGATTGCGGGCGTGCTATGCATCCAGGCGTGATACGGACGCATATGCGCATTAAGATCTCTTTAATTTCTAGTTTTGAACTCTACAGAACTTGTGTGCATGCGTCCGGGAGCGATATGGTTGCGGATGTGATGGAGCGATATGGTTGCGGGTGTGATACGGATGCATAGGCATTGCGGGCGCGATATGGTTGCGGGCGTGATATGCATCCGGGCGTGATACGGACGCATATGCGCATTAAGATCTCTTTAATTTCTAGTTTTGAACTCTATAGAACTTGTGTGCATGTGAGAGCCCCTCTTTTCCTAGGCTCATTCGACACATTAAAAAAAGATATTACTTTTAAGGACTTGAAATTCTTTCTCATTTTCCTATGTTGGAGTAACGACAATTACTCAATTTTGAAATACATTCAAAACTCCAACAAAATTTTCCTACAAAAATGTTAGAATTCACTTATTTGTCTAAATAACTCAATCTGGGGAAACAGTCAGCCCCTAAACCTTCATAAACAAGGCCATATCACATATGGGAGATTGCCATTCACGTCATATATTTGATAACTCCAATAAGGAAGGTTTGTGAATTTAATGTTACTGAAGCTAATGTGCTAGGGGCCCCAGTATGTATTTCAATGTTGTCCTGGTTTCAAACCAAGATGCCTTAGAAAACTCTAAAAGCCAATCCACTCTTTCAAGCCAATGATCCTTATTCCAATGGGCAAAAATTCCTTTGCTCGTTTTCTTAGTGCAGCTCTCTTTAAACTTAATTGAAGAATCACAAACTTGATATTAAGGGGAGCAAATATTTCAATTGTCTTATCAAAGTGTCAAATGAAAATGTCAAAAGTTCCAAAAAAATGAGCATTGCGGGTCCTTTAGATGGTTGAGAGGTTCTAATATGGCTCCAACGATCTTGGATTCGATTCCTGGTGGCTTCATTATCCCAAAAAGAACAGTGTCAAATAAAAACCTTAGTGCTAAATGGCACTTAAATATCCTATTGTTTCGTATCCTTTATATTTAAATACCCTAAGTTATAAAATGTAGTATTTTAATATCTTAAGTTGTAAAAAAATAAAATAAATTAGTAATTTTAATAGTCGTCATGGAAACATTCTAAGGAATATGTCCTGACAACTAGCAGAAAGTATTAAAGTGTTATTTTCTTACAACTTAGAGAATTAAAGTGTCACTTTCTTACAATTTAGGGTATTAAAGGTGTTACTTTTTAAAACTTTAAATATGTAAGCGTAAACGTGGTGAAACAATATGGTATTTAAGATATTAAAATGCATCTTTTTTATAACTTAGGATATATTATTAGTGTGCTGTTTTTCACAATTTTAAATATTTAAATATAAATATAATAAAACAATAAACTATTTAAGTGCCGTTTTGCCAAACTTTAGCATATCAACGTAAAAAAAAAAATGTGCACTTAGTAATAGTAGCTAAGAACCGTATCAAACGCCCTCGCGATGTGGGACGTCCTGAACCAAGTATTTGGGTTGATGCCGGGGGGCGGTTTGGTCATTTGCTCTGCCCCCGTTTGGCGCAGAGGACCCGGCGGCTGTGCGGGGTAGCGTAGACGGTAGACCAGTTCTTGATCCATGTGTCACACAATCGTTTGTGCCAATGAATCTATCGTACAATAGTCTCCACATCCGATCTATCCCCACTGACAAAACCTGCATCTGCCGGTACCGACGTGTCACCGTCCATGAACCAATCCAACTTCTCGTCCAGGTACATTCCTCCTCTTCTAGTCCTCATTTCCATTCTCCCTCCACTGACATTAAATGCTTACATTTGTCTTCGTTTTCGTCGCGCTCTCTACAGGGTTAGGATTTCTCTCTCTAAAAGTCTCAAAGCTTCGATTTTCCCGTTAATGGAAGTTTCCCGCCACTCTTCGCCTCGTTCATCGACGCTCCGTTACAGCTCCCGCCGCTGCTCCTGTTTCTGTTGCCGCTGCCGCTGCTTCTGTTGCTGTTGCTCTTAAGGTTAGGGTTTCTCGATTCTCTTTAATGGATCTCACTCATTATCCTCAATCGAGCCTCTCTCTAGGTTTTCACTCCCACGCCGACGATTCCCTCGCCCAATCCCTACCGTTCCCCTTGCAATTGCTCGATCAGCAATCGGAGAATCGCAGAGAGGAATCGATCGATGCGTTTGATGATGAAGAATCAGAGGGAGTGAAGGAGGAGTTCAGCATATTAGGGTATCCGATGTGTATAAAGAGGCTAAAGAGGGAATCTTCATCTTGTTCCTCGTCGACATCTCTCCATCCTTCGAAGAAGCAAGCGATCGACCCTGACATGGAGACGAGGAGATCAAAGGTCAAATCTTGGGGGAATCAGCCGCTGTCGGCGGCGGATCCTGATCTGTTCGAGGTCATGGAGAAGGAGAAGTGTCGTCAGGTGACAGGGATTGAATTGGTTGCTTCTGAAAACTATGTTTGCAGAGCTGTGCTTGATGCCCTGGGGAGTCACTTGACCAACAAGTACTCTGAGGGCATGCCCGGTGCTCGATACTATGGGGGCAATCAATACATCGATCAGATTGAACGATTGTGTTGGGATCGGGCTCTCGCAGCTTTTAGTCTCGATCCTGAGTGCTGGGGTGTAAATGTTCAGCCTTATTCGTGTACTTCTGCTAACTTTGCAGTCTACACAGGCCTCTTGTTGCCGAAAGATCGGATAATGGGATTGGATTCACCCTCGGGCGGGCATGTAAGCCACGGGTATTATACTCCTAGTGGGAAGAAGATATCGGGGGCTTCAATATTCTTCGAGAGTTTGCCATATAAAGTTAATCCGCATACTGGGTACATTGATTACGAAAAGTTGGAGGAGAGAGCCATGGATTTTCATCCAAAGATATTGATTTGTGGGGGGAGCTCGTACCCGAGAGAGTGGGACTATGCAAGGTTTCGGCAGATTGCAGATAAGTGTGGGGCTGTGTTGATGTGTGATATGGCACACATTAGTGGGCTTGTGGCTGCCAAGGTATGTGTTTTCATCTTGAGTTTGGTGGATTATAAAAACTAAAGCTATTTCAAATGTAGGTTGTCAGTTGATACGTGTCAGGCTAAATTTGTTTCCCTTATGTCGATGACAATAAATGAGTAATGTCGTTTGTTTATGTTAAAAAGTTAATTGTATGAGTGGGAGGAGATTTGTAGGAGTTTAGGGTCCCTTAATCTTCTCAGATGACTGATTAATCTGAGGGAAGCAGATCCCTGCACATGTAACACACGTTAGAGGGCCGGAGGAGATTTCCCCCGGTGTGCCTTCCGATGTTCAAGTTAGTGACAGATAAAGCAAACTGCTAGAATGCAGAATCTAGTTTAGGGTTTGATCAAGTGTACGTTAGTGTAGTGGGTTAATCACTATTTATAGAGAATTTGTGGGGTACATTGGTAATTCGACCCGACCGGTGGAGTTCAGCGCGCTAACTCCACATTACACGCGGGTTAGTTGGGTGAATGTAAAGGTACTTCTGCCTCACATTTAATGTGATAACAGCAAAATGGCAACGTCCTAGGAATCATCATGACTTTCACCATGCATTTAATGCGATGGCAACTGGGCGGCAAAGTATGGGCGCCGACTGGCCACGCATTATATGAACAATGTTGATGAGACTGATAGGCCATTGTCTCATCTGGGGTGTTCCCTAGTGGAATCCGACCAAGAGATATCTTTCATCTTGGACTCGGACTCCCTTAGCGGAATCTGACTTGAAGATGCCTTTCGTCTCAGACTTAGACCGTTAGAGCGATCAGCGGTGTTCATGTCTGAGTCAGACTTTTTGATTATATGACTCGGCTCATTAATATTACACGTGGCCAGCTCTTAAAGGCTTATTAAACTTGGTGATTTTTGGGATAAAACAAGATTGAAGGGTTACGGCTGAAGTATCAATGACAGGCTATTTTATAAATAATATTTGTTAGGCTATCCTGTAAACAATATTCGTAAATAGAACAATATTCGTAAATAGACTTGTTTCACATTCATGAGGTGAAGACGTAAATCATGTTCTATTTCATTGGCCTCAGATGATATTATTGGATTTGCCCAAACCATTGCCAAATTCTTATGGCATTAAAAGCTAATAGTATCTGACACCCGAATTGTCCATGCCCTTTGTCTTATTTGGATCAGATGTGGAACAAAATTTGGAGGGCTGCTTTAGGAGAGCTTTCTTTCAAAACCTACTGCTTCCTTGTAAATATGAAAGCCATGTGCAACTAATGCGTGTGTGGTAAAGCATAGAAACATAATTGGTGTAGTGTGATGCATAATTGCAAAGATGGGATATAGTATAAAATAATAATAATAATGGAATGGTAGATATTTGTGTTTGGTAGATCCCAGTTAGACATTTAAAATGGACCAAAATCTGAGAACTTCAAAAATTGCTAGCTAGTTAATCACGTTTAAAACAATTTAGGAGAGCTCCCTTTTCAAAACGTAGTGCTCCCTTTTCGTCCTAAAAAATAAAATAAAAATACCGCTCCCTTGTAAATACGAAAGCCTTGTGCAACTACTGCATGTGTGATTAATCATACAAACATAATGGGTAAGCATGATGCATAATTGCAAAGATGAGCTATACTTCAAAAAAATTTAATGAAGATATTTGTGTTCGGCACAATTCCGGTTAGACATTTAAAAAGGACAAAATCTAAGAACTTCGAATGTTGCTAGCTAGTCAATCACGTTTAAAATAACTTAGTTCCAGAAAAGGAGCAAAGCGCTAATGTTCGATCAAATTTTGTATGTTGATCTCCTAATTTGTTAATATGTATGAACATATTAAGCAAAACATTGCCTAATATAAAACCTGAGAAATGTTTCTTGTGTTTATTTTAATTTATTTAAAGAGCCTGATGATAAAATTCATTGTGATTTCTAGATTGCGGCATGCCATATCTTAATCCTAGGCTTCTTAAATTTTGCGTCTTCATAGCTATGGTGTCTTGTCCGATATGCATGTGTACACGACATGATATATGAGTCCATGATTACCTGTACAAGTGGGTGCTAAATTTCCAGCATATTCAGCAATTAGTTAGAGCAGACCTTGGCATAAAGCTTGAGGGGCGTTTTTTAGGTAGGTAGATGAAGCTCTCAAGTCATGCTTTCTAGAGCAAGATAGAACCTTGGCATGTAACTTGGAAACAAGTTATCAGATATATAAACCTACCTTGCATGCATTTTCATGCCATTAAGGAGCAAGGTTAGAAGTTTCCTATTGTAGGAAATAGGGTAGATAAACATGTGATGATGTAAAACCTGTTTGCTAGTTGACTATTCGTAACAATCAAGCGTGGAACAATTAACGTATGATTTTTTTGGAGCACAAGGTAGGTGGAGCTTTTCAATGTTAATGTAACGAAGCACAAGTAATATTGTAATAGACAAAAGGGTAAATTGTATGAGTGTGTTAATTGATTCTTACACTTGCAGTGTTACTCTTCTGTGAATTTATTTTGATGAGATGTGAAGTGTACAAAAGGAACATGATTGCAGATCAACAAAATTGACGCATCTTTTTGAATGTAATTCATTTTTGCTTGCATGACGTAAAAGTAACTGAGCCGCCAATTGTTTGTCTTTTTAATGAAAAAGTGCGACTGATTTCTTTTCTTTCCCCCCAATGCTTTCATTTACAGGAGTGCCAGAGCCCATTTGATTATTGTGATATTGTTACTTCAACTACACACAAAAGCCTTCGGGGACCAAGGGGTGGTATAATATTTTTCAGGAAAGGGAAAAGAGCAAAGAAGCGGGGATTTTCTCTATGTCAACCAGAAGAAAGTGATCAATATGATTTTGAAGATCGGATAAATTTTGCTGTTTTCCCTGCATTGCAAGGGGGTCCTCACAATAACCATATTGCGGCTTTGGCTATAACCTTTAAACAAGTGGCTACTCCTGAATACAGAACTTATATCCAGCAGGTGAAGAAAAATGCTCAAGCATTAGCATCAGCCTTGCTGAGAAGAAAATGCAGATTAGTAACTGGAGGTACAGATAACCATTTGATACTGTGGGATCTTAGAACGTTCGGTTTAACAGGTATTTTAGGCTTTAATACTTTGATTTGTAACTTACCACAGTTTCTTCCTTTCCTAGTATTAACATTTTATGAGTATGTTTACTGGAAGAGGCCAACAACCCCCCCCCCCCCCCCTCGCGGGTGCTTTGTCATTTTTTTGAATTAGAATTAATTGATTCAGTTGGTTAAGTAGATGTAAACCTTCATGTTTATTCAAGGAAAAAGTAATAATCAAATTTTTAAATGATTTGGTATATTGTGATACATGCAATCACATCTTTCTTTAATCTTCTATTGTATTGTTATTTTTGTTTTCACATCCCTTTGTGTCATCACATATTCTTTGTGCTGAGAAATTATGTTCACTAGTGAATGGATGCTAGAAAAGTCAATAAAATGTTGTATAAAAGAACCCCTTTTATTATTTTTTTTTTTAAAGGAATGTTGTATAAAAAAAAACTTGATCCTAGTGTTGGGCCCTCTTCACCTTGTTCCTTGTTTATAAAATTGTCTTTGGAAGGGCCATATTCTGTTTATGAGTGCATACTGTTTAATGCAGATGTTTGTCAAGTTCTGTATTAAAGGGCTCGCTTTCCACTTGATTGTCTGTTAATATACCAAAATAAACATCTATAGTGATAAAGGAAATTTCCACTTTTTGGAAAAGATGATATTTATCTGCACTATGTATGCACACACAGGAACATCTCACATTGGTCACATGCGTAACTTCTCTAAATTCCTGATATCGTCAATTATCAAATAATCTGTATAGATGGTGGAAATTATCTGTTTCTGCAATTGTTTGGAGCTTCATACTTGTATCCGATGTTTGTTCAATACATATTTTTTATGTTTTCAAAACAGTCATACATGAAACATGTTCGTTTAATGACTTTGTCTTTCTCTTGAATCTCAACAGGTAAACACTTTGAGAAAGTCTGTGAGGCTTGCCACATTAGTTTGAATAAAACTCCTATATTTGGTGAAAATGGTGCTATTTCACCTGGCGGTGTGAGAATAGGTAAATGTTATTACTGTTGTTATTATCAAAATTGGCCATGAGTTGGCAACTCGTTTTTCTAAATAAGCTACTAAGAGATAAACTAGTGGTGAGGCTCATCCCTCTACTCATACAATAGATGGACCTTACCACTCTTATCTATTGGTAACTCATTTTGTTGAATGAGGCAGCAAGTTATATCTAATATCCCATGTAATTAGGCAGCTTATATTCCATATCTCATTATAGTTTTGGTGAATGTCGCGGCCATCGATTTTATGTATATTTTATGTCTATTAAAAAAACAATAATGGTCTTATTGAATGTCCTGACCATTGATTTTATGTATATATCAAGGGACCCCGGCAATGACGACTAGAGGTTGTTTAGAGGGAGATTTTGAGACAATTGCTGATTTCCTACTCAGAGCGGCACAGATTGCGAGTACCCTTCAGAGGGAACATGGGAAGTATCAGAAAGAGTTCCTCAAGGGAGTTCAAAACAGCAAGGACATTGCTGAACTAAGAAACCGCGTCGAAGCCTTTTCTTCACAGTTCGCCATGCCTGGATCAGACCTATGATTGCCCAAATACATTATCGCTTATATTCATTTTCCCTATTTCACTTCGTTATTGCTGTAATTAGAGCCCTTTCCGATATTGGTTATTATTTCCATAGATATCTTTGTAAAAATGGAAATGCTTTATTAAGTTTATGGGTAGATTAGAGAAGACTGCTTTGTCCATTTTTTATACCATATGAAAGTATATTTACCTTTATAACTATTGAAATGTTCCAGCACAGTGTTCCATTTGTGTATCTCACCTGCTCTTCTGGTTAATATGTTGTGATCATAGTTGATGCTTACAGTACATAATCACGCCTATGCTCTAGATGTTGACTTTTATTAGTAAAACAAGGCTAAATACTATGTGGATTGAGAATTATATGGGTGAGCAAACGGTCGGTCGGGGCGGTTTTGATCGTTTTGTATGGAACCGAATCGAATAAAGAGCGAACCGAACAGAACCGTGTTATATTGGTCGGTTCGGTCGGTTTTGTTATGTCCTTTTGGTTGCTACAGCTCCATCAACAATCAGCTTTGATCGCTACAAATTAGGAAATACAGTATCATTGCACCATTGTAGAAGATAACAGATAAAAAAAATTTTAAAAACATAAGAAGATGAAGATTGAAGATTGTAGAAGAGAGTGAGATTGTGGGTTGAAATCTTTAGCTTGCCTTAGTGAGCGCCTTGTGAGAAGAGAGAGTCTATGCCCTGGGTTTGGTATTTGAGATCATTTCTCTATTTGAACTTTAATGAGCTGCTGGCAGACAACTTGCAAATGAATTGACTTGGGCATTGAAATTACACACGTGTGGGTCCCGTAGAGAGACGTAGGACTTAAAAGGGTACATACTTTATAGGGTCTAATTACTAGCCTAAGTTTTTTAAATGTAGCAAAGGTATTCAGTCGGTTCGGGTTAAGCGGGTTGAGGATTTCCAACCGACCTAAACCGAGTAAATTATAAAACCGAACCGTATTGTTAAAAATCAGTCGGTTTTTTCAGTTCAGACCAAAGTTTGTGCATCCCTAGAGAATACTAACATCTACTATCTGTGTTTTTTGAATGCTAAATATTAGCTTTATGGATTTCATGAGCTGTGAATCTATTCCTAGACGGAATGATGAAGAGAATGTAATCAATAATTCCTACTATAAGCAAAATATAGCTAAATGATTCTGATAGCCTTGTGTTGGAGAAAAAAAATTAGGTTAAATCATTTTGGATCACACCTCTGTTTCAGAACTAATCTTTCTTTGTCTCTTTTATTGCACTGAATAAGGGTCAATTGGGTATAGCTTTTTTTAAGGTGTTTCTGGCTATTTTTATGAGAAACAATCAATAATGTTGTTTGGTGAAAATTTTTTTACATACTTATTAAAATTACTTTTACTTTTAAGAGAGTATTTTTAGAAGCAACATAAGAATACTTTTAAAAAGTAAATCTTTTTTTTTTTTGGTTTATATACCATATATGATCTTTATCTTTTGACAATATCTTTAAGCATAGTTTTGCCGAACAACTTAACTATTTTTTAAAGTAACTTTTGATATGTTATTACAAAACGATTAACTTTCAGCAACTTATTTAAGCTATTTCTATAAACTATTTATAAAAACAATTTATTATAAAAGCTTCAGTAATACCAGACTGACCCTTGGACATCTCATTGAAGATCATGGTCAAATCGCGAATGGTAACTTTCAAATTCTGTTCACTTTCGGTAAGCTTGTGCGAAAATAAAACTTCAGTGTTAAACTTCTCTGAAAGAAGAGAGATGTATAAGAGTCCTTTAAAGATGAAAGGGACCGCAGAGACTATATATACAAAGAGCCTAAGAGAATCCATGCTCACAGACAATGGCAGCTGTAGCCCCAGAGATTTATTTGTAATTGTATGTATTTGTTTGCGGAAAATGAAATCTAATCAGACAGCTTCCGCATAACTGTGGATTTTAGCGCGCAAAGAAAAACCACCGAGTTCTGGATGTGTAAATGTTGATAAAATAGTTTACAAATTTATAACGGGAAATGTTGGATTTACTTGATACCATGAAAACTCGATGAATATCAAGATGTGCTCCAGTATAGGGTTGAAGTGAAGATCGTTGCGAGAAGTGCTTGCAGCAGTTCTCAGTGGCAGAAAGCCCAAGCTTGACACGGCAAACTTCTCACAACCTCGAGCTCTCGTCGATGGATTACAGAAGGAAAGAAAAAAAAGGGTAAAACGAAATGTAGTAAAGAAGAATAAGAAAAACAAAACAAAAAAAGAAACGTAAAAAGAAAGTAAATGTAAATGGAAAAATGGAAAGACTTTGGAAACTATTTCGTATGAAAAAAGGGTATCAATAAACGCACGCCCGGTGGGACTCGAACCCACAATCGCCTGATTAGAAGTCAGACGCCTTATCCATTAGGCCACGGGCGCTT
>JBAKGM010000081.1:6920597-6934690 GCA_037177215.1 Asparagus racemosus | reverse complement strand
ACTGAGAGCTCTAAGCCTCCAAGCATTTCATTAAAAAGATAATAATGAAACAAGATTATACCTCTAATTCTTCAATTATACAACTTACAGTTAGAATGGATAATGCAATAAATAACGTTCAGAATGACAGTGAGCAAGTTACAAAGGCTAGTTGATACCAAGGGAAGTAACATATTAACATCAGGACATTTGGTAACTCTGGATATCTTTATGCCCATTGCTTAAAGATGAATAAATGAGAATATTGGTAGTTCGATTCCAAGCTCTCAGCATGATTTTTCAGCTCAGAAGAGAAAAGATCATTCTTCTCGATGACCTCATTGTCATATCTGATTCTCGTATTGAAATCTTGGAAATAGGAGGTCATGGAGTTGTTTCTCAGCATTCAACTCAGAAGTGGCCTAAATAGAAAAAAAAAACACAGGACATGATTTAGTATGAAACCTAACTAAAAATATGCCAGATACAATCAGCTTATTGGCTTTAGGGAAAAAAGCTGAAGATTTGGTACAATTTGAAACGATCAACTCTTTGACTAGTTATAATTATCTAACATTTACAATTTACATATGCCGTCAATTTATACTATACAGAAGAGAAAAACCAAGTTTCTCAAGGTTATGTTCAATCTTCTACATCATCTACTATTCTTCATTTTTTTGTTTTTTCTTTTAACTGACTCCTGACCCAAACCCTATATATGTAACTTATTTATCTTGTATTCGCCTTAAATTACCTTAAATTGTTCCAAATTAGTCCCACCAAAATAAACAAAATAACATTGGGATTAAATGTTTTTCATCCAGTTGAGTGTACAAGGTCATACGCAAGATGGTTTAGCCCCAAGTTGCATATAGCAAAAGATGGTTGCCAAATTGAGTCTGGACCTAAAACTCCAAAAGGGGGTTTTCCTTTTGTTTCATATGGATTCTAAACCTATTAGCTACTCCCATCACATATAAGCCTACAATCAGAACAAATAGAACAAACATAGCATGACATTAGGAAGTTCCCCATATGAAAAACAACAAAGATTGGATACCTCTACTAGTGCTTAACAGAAGATCGTGTGCATCTCAAAAGATGAGTTTTGGTAATAATATAAAACCTCCACTAAATTTTAAGAATTCAATCTCAACAATAAAAAAATTAACATGATTTTTCAGAAAATTCTGAAATAACATACCCTTGTCTTGAATGCAAATCTTAAGGTTTGTACTTGTGTCCCCGAGCAAATCCTCAAGTCAAAGCCAAGACTATCTACCCCTGTTATAGCAGCCTCCTGCCATAAATATAGAGAAATACACAATGTAATTAAAAAATGCTAATTGTAGCTGATAAAAGGGAAGGATACCTCTGGCGGATATTTATGTATGTCAATATAACACTGCCATAAGCAAAAATTGGCATGCATTCAAGTATTCAGAAATCTACTCAAAGAAAGAAAAGTGCATCTACGCAAAAAGTGTGCCACCAGTCAATCAATATCCCTTTATGATAAGTTTCAAAAAAAATATCCCATTATGATAACAAGGCTTGGAAGACACTATGTAAGCATGCAACCTCATGAATAAATAAAAATATGCATTTGTCAAAAACAACAGAAGAACACCATTCGAACTGTTGACAATAGTGGTCAAATTGTTACTTGCCATAATCATGAGTAGCACAAGTATTGTGCATAGCTTCAGAAATAGTCTTCAAGTAATACTTTGATTTGCAGGGAAAATGGTGATTCGTACATCATTTTATATCCAGATAACTGAAGTGCATATCGATGATGCAAGGTGACTTACTTACAAAAAAGATCGACATTACAAGTGATTGATTACCCACCTCTACTTGGATACTCTTGAGTCTCCAGCAAAGGGATTTGAGAGCTTGAAAGGCCTTGTCACCAGCAGCCTCTATCTGAGATATTATCTTTGCAGAATGATGGACGACAACATCTGGCCTAGCTTTTCGAAAATGTTGAACTTCCACCAAAGACTGGATGGCAGTGGATCAAAAAAAGTCTAAAAGATATATAACACACTTTTACATAATGAGAAGAGTATACGAAAATTGCATTATAAATTACGTATAAACTATAATCAAGTTATATTAGCATGTGCAAAAATTGAAATATTCAGAATCCGGAGGTGAACTTATGATTTTGTTCAAACATCATTTTTTAAGTCTCTTCTTATGTTGAAATCCCATGCATCAAATGGATATATCAACAATGAAATATCCTCATCAGAAGTAAAGCATAAGATGTTAAGAAACATGCCTCAGTGCCGTATGAAGAAACTAGTTGAATTCTAATCATCTCCAGCTTGTAAAATGCAGTTGCACTGTGCAAACTTTGATCTTTATCCAGCTCCTCTGACCAAAATGCAGCATTTTAAGATACAGCACTTGAAACTCTTATGTTTATGTCAAAAATGGGATAATACCTTTCATATTGGTTTCTACAACTTCCCCAATGTGGTGGGTTTTATTATTGTTAGCACCACCTACTGACAAATGCTTTTTAATGAAGCTGTTTTCTTCCTGAAATGCAGGTCTTAAGACACCTTGAACAACAATACTAGCAGAAGGCTGATCCATCCAGTCCAAATTGACATTTGATACAACCTGTTACACAAAGGTTCAAGTAAAACGTGATACAAAATTCATAATATAATGTAATTGTACCCTGTCCTCGCCACTATGTTATTTTGTTGAAAAGCAAGAAATATTTACAGTAACAATATACCTCCTCAATTTTCCTAGCAAAGTACATCGGATGAGAAGATTGCATGGTCTCCAAGTTTGACCAATCATTTGATGTTTCAGAAGAAATCAAGTCATCTTCTTCATCTTCAAGAATAGTAAATGCATCCTGCAGTAGAGAAAATAGACCATAGCTAAGCATTAGGCATATTTATCACCAACAGATAGCAAGATAAAAGAAGAAATCACAAAGGTGCGGGAATTCTTTACCTCATCAGAGTCATCATCAACGTCACTGTTTTCATCCGTTATTTCTTCCATGCCAAAATCCAAATTAGGTGGCCCCGAAAAGTCCATCTCCTCGAGCATTTCTAAATTATCCAAGCCTATTATAACTTGCTGCACTGAATAAATATACTAATTGAGGCATCATAACTAAATTGTAACAAAAGTTTGTAGTGAAAGTGGAATGTCAAATGTGCAGTACCACTATTTTATCATCACCAATCAAGGTTTGCAGGACGTCTTCATGGTTGCTCACCTCAAAGTATATGTCTGATCAGAATGTCACGTAGCATTAAGATACCACTAAAAGTATTGTCCCAAATAGGAGATACAGAAAGCTTAATAGTTAAGGAATATCACCTTTTAGCTTACCTCCATGGTCATCGGTTAAATAGGGCAAGTCAGGCCAGATGACGTTTTCATGAATTTCATCATCAGATAGTCCTGAAAACATAAGTGTTGCTTTGCTATTCACCTGCACATAGCACAGACTAAATATAGTACAAGATCTTGATTTTTATATGCAAACAAAAGAGAGATGATCAAATTTAAACAAAATATAATGACAAATGGTAATAATAATGTAAGAGCATAATTATAATTCACTCCAAAACTATACATGCTAAAGGTATCATAAGAAATAAGTGTAAACTAACAAGCCGGAGGCAGCTTCAATTGAGAATGAAAAGTGAAGGAGAATAAGTTTAGATGGTTTGTATATAGGGAAATGTAGATATTATTGGTATTTAGATTTAGGAGATATTGTGAGATATTATTGAGATATTATGAGATGTGATTGGATATGATTTTATCTCATATCTATTTTGTAATATCCTCCTAATCTCTATTTCAGAGAGGTTAGGGTTAGATAAATAATAACTTTGATTTCTCTATTTCTCTACAGGAACAGAGATCAAAGAATGTGCCAGGTTGGAGGAAGTAAAGAAGAGTAACAGGAATGCTAGAGGAAAGATGTAGGAGTCGAGAATGATTGTAATAAAAGCATATCGAAGAAGTTAAGAGGTAGTTCCAATCCAGAATTTCATTGCTCTAGTTATAAAAAAAGAGAATCAAGAAAAAAAATTCTGCTCACGACTAGAAAGAATAATAGAGAACGAACTCTTAAAAAATGCAGGGATCGTAATGAGTCAAATTAAAACAATTTTGCAACTTCAACTTTGTATAGGCATATTTTTTACAAGTTAGGAGTGTTTCTATGTTCTGGGTCACATATAGGTTGAGAGACTTTTGTTTTGAGTGTTTTCAGCTTGGAGTTTGTATTTCTTTGCTTATAATTTAGTAATGAATGAAAGAAATTCAACGTTGTATAAGACTGAAGCTCACTCTCCCAGGCTGTTACTGGAAGAGTGGGTTCATAGTGCTCTGTTTTGCTATAATTTCTTGCTACAGGTTTTGCTATACTTTTGTTGTGCTCAAATTTACATACATTGTTTTATGTAGTTATGGGGTCGTGGGTTGTGTAGAGAACTAGAAGAGGCAAAGTTTATTATTTATCTAACCTAACCTCTCTTAAATATATATTACGAGGATATTACAGAATAAATATGAGATAAAATCATATCTAATCACATTTCACAATATCTCAACAATATCTCATAATATCTATTAGATCTAATTACCAATAATATCTCATGCTCCCCCTCAAGCTAGAGTATATATACTATATATGTCCAGCTTGTTACAATTGAGAATAACACAACTAGTTGCAAGAATTTTGGTAATATCATCTTTATTCGGGATACTTGAAGACATCAGCTAGGCGGGTAAGTCAATAGACCTGTAGAAACCATAGGCAAGTAAACTAGTGGAACCCTAGGCAGATAACCCAGTAGAAATCCACACCAAGTAGAAAACAAAAGAGGACCCTCAATCGATCCATCGCTTGTTCAGTCGCTCGACCTTGATTTCGACGTTCTTTGACGAGAAAGATGGTAACATCGAAGCATCTTGCTCAACATAAAATAGTGAATTTCAAAAGATTTAATTGGAGAAAGCACGAAGATTAAAGCAATTGCAATAAGAAACCAGAGGTACTGTTCCTGCTGGGTTACTATTTATAGCAAACAATACCCTGATGAATAGTAGCATACTTTTTTTTATCTGAAGGTTTTCTGAGGTTAGCTTTTTTTGGCTATTTTTTAACGAGGATTTAGAAATTGGGCAAAGTCGTCGTCGAAGCCACAGATGCCTAGTCAAAGCCGTCGAGAAGAGCATGAAGGCCAAGCAAAACCTCCTCGACAGGCTTGAGATCCAAAAAGATGGGAGAAGCCGCAAATGCCATCGAAGCCGCTGAGAGGAGCATGAAGGTCAAGCAAAACCCCCTCGACGGTCTCGATATCTAAAAAGATGGGAGAAATTCTGTACGATTAAGTAGGCTTTGATACCAATGTAGAGAATAAAAAGTCAAAGTTTATTATTCATCTAACCCTAACCTCTCTAGGATAATATTACAAAATAGATATGAGATAAAATCATATCTAATCACATATCACAATATCTCATAATATCTACTAGATTTAAATACCAATAATATCTAATCGTTTTCATGGAGAAGTGGTTTTAAGGGAGTAAAGGCTTTATTCTTTTATGTTCTTTGTTTAGGTTATTTTTGTACGTGGGTACTCCAGGGTGATACTTGCATTATTAATTGTAATAAAAGTATTCTTGCCTTTCCGAAAAAATTATGAATGAAAGCTAACCTTCTTACCCCAAAAAAAAACTATGATATTTCATAATGCCCAAGGCTTTATATAAAATTTCTCAATAAAAAGAGAAGACCAAGAGTATCAAGGGAGTCTATAATCAAACCCCATATTGTCTTACTGGATAAGCACCTAACCGGTAACTGAAGTAAGCTTTTGCTCTTCTATATACTCCAAACTAACTAGCACCATCTTGATAAGATTATTAAATTTAAACTAAACACCATATTTAGTAATTACCCCCTTTCTCGAGTTTTAACTCTGGCATCTTATTTGCAGATATGTTTTCGGTTTTTCCCTCACTATCCACTAGGCATAGCTTTTTAAATAATATTTTCTCTTCCTCTTCATTTTTCCAGCATTAGATGGTATAAGAGTAATGTGATCCAGTAATGCTCATATTCTTCGATTGCAATTTCTCCTTCCAACAGCTCATTATGTTGCCAACCTGAACAAGTTAATATAGAAACTTTTATTGTGTCTCGATGTTGAATTCACCATTATTGAAGCTTTACTGGCTTGGCAACTAATCCTTGAGAACGTCTTAATTTGGGAAGAAACTCAAAATAAAGGGTGAATTAAATTTAATAACCGGTATCCATGACGGTGAACTCCATTATAACTTTTTTATCCGTAATGAATGGAAATAGAATCTGTAATCACTTGCTCATATTTTATCTCATACTACGATTTGCCAACCACACTTCCAAAAGGTGTCTTGCCTTGGTCTTACAAATGGTCTCACCATCAATTTGTTCTTTGCGACAAAACTTCTTGCTTTGACCTCTGGAGATCACTCATTAAATGCATGCCCTCAATTGGGAGGTATTCTGCCTCCAATGCATTATGTGGTGCTTAACAACTTTCTTAATCCTATTTCTTCTCTTGCACCAACGAATCCTTATGCGATCATACCTCTTGTTCTTGGTGCTCGACACTTTCTAAAACGTTTCTTTTTATATCTATTGTCTAACACTTACACAATCATCCGCCTCACGGTAAAAAAAAAATCTGACATGTCATGAACTTTTGGCCCTGGTCCATGCAACCATACGATGAAGATACTTCTCATGTTAAGCTGTGCATCCAATCGAGACAACCTTACACCGCCAATGTTCCACATATTTGCAGGCATATCAAGGAGCCTCTACACGCATCTATGCTATGGGAAGTTTGCTAGTTTCCTCTATCCAATAATTCCACAGATTATCCTCAGACTATGTTTTCTATTATCCTATTCTATTGATCAACATCACTTTTAATGCTTTCCAATTAGAAGCATGGATGCCTTTATTAAATGGACCAATTGCATTGTTCTACATACACCCTCAAATCCTTTTTTTTATTATTTTAATTGCCACATCTTAGGCTCATGGACTCTTCATTGGTTGTCAAAATTCATTTTTTTCCCTCCTAGCTTTCTCCTTGTATTGTGTGCATGCTATATTGCTTGCAATCCTCATCTTATTACGGCTCTATTCGCTCCAATGTGTAGGTCCTTTTTCATGATAGTTCAATGATAATGCTATCTTCTTTAGCTAAAAAATAGCAATGGTTCTGTCTGAATTTTTAATTTAAAGAGGAGAATGGTCACCATACCTCGACCAATGTCCTCGCGGTCTCGGCATCAGTAAGCCGAGCAACCTCATTCACCGACACCAACTCCTCGACATCCTCCGAAGGATGGTACCTGTTTCCGGAGCTGCCCGCCAGCGGATCTGGCAGAGCCCCCAAATTCCCCGACACGGCGCGAACCCGAACAGACCTACATCACCAAATCCAGAAATCAAACGGCGATGGAGGCCGCGCAGATCCTGGAGGGAGCAACGCGAACGAGAACTACCTGTGCGTCCGCCGTAGCGGCGACCTGCGGCGAGAACTGAACCCACAGAAATCGAGGATTCTAGGGCTACGGCAGCCCCTGTAGCCAAAATGGAAGCGAGACGACGAGTGGTTGCCGCCCGACGATGACGAGGGTTCGACGACGCGAGAAGGGAAGCAGATGCTGGCAACTGACATCTCACTTTTAGCCGATGAGGCTGCCGCTGGCCGCTGGCTGCTGCCTTTTTTTCAATTTGGATAAAATATGGATCTTTAGTTTTCAATGCTTTGATGATGATGTGCCGTTACGTGGGCCTCCTTAGATTACATTACAGCCCGTTTGTAAAAGCCCGTGCAGTTTACACAAAAACACAGGACTAATAACATCCGAGCTTCTTCCTTTGCTTTTCCCTTTGCTGTTTGGTTGGTTTCCATTGGTTTCTTGCGAACGAAAGAAAAGAGAATGGAGGGACAAAACCATCAAACGTGAACATCAACCAATAAAAGAGCATGACACATTGACACAGCATACTATTTCTTTTAAATTTCCACCATTTTCCATGAAAAATCGAGTAACCAAGCCTTTCTGAATCAAAAGGCATGCATATAGCATGTGAAAACAAGAAATTGGAAAATTTTCAACAAAAGTCCTCTCTGTAGAGAAGAAAATGATACATAAACTAATATTTACTGATTGCTCCAATATCTAGACTCTTATTACCAAATTTAGACCTCAGGAATTAAATTAAACCACGGTTACACTATGGCACAATAGTAAAAACTTTGCTATGAGCAAGAGAACTTAAGGTGTAAGCACCAGTTCACGGATTTGATTCACTGAATTCATACTAAAAGAAATCATTCAAAGAGGCTTCTATAAAAAATAATGTGGGAGTAAGTAAACAGAAAGTCAAAGACTCCTTCAAAAACTTGCGGACCTCTGTGAATGCCATTGATGGTGATCATGCTAGAAACATGAATGATGCACAAATTCTCGAATGTGTAGCTTCAACAGGTTGCGCATAGATCTGAAACTCACTTGGAAACCTTTTAAATGCTTCATTTGCTCCTGCTTGCAGCTCACAATTGTTAAACAACCCTTGATTATAGATTTTAAAAGATGTGCAGCATCTGAATCCAGTCTAATCTGATGGTAGGCAGTAGCAGTATCCATGATCACATAAGAACTCAGCTGGCTGTTAACTTCTTATCATAGTGCAATATAATAACACTGGCCATAGAGACTACTTCGTCGGAGGCTGATATCTTCCAAAGGCTATCCCTGCACACACACACACACACACACGCACACACACACACACACCATCCGTGATGTTCAAGAGTAAACAGGGCCTTTGTGTTCCTCTCCAGAGTGATGGTTGGTATGTTGCTGAAATACACATATCTCAATTCCATGCCATTCGAATTGATAATATATTTTCCCGAAGTATGCTATGCGTTAGTGAATTTTGTGTTTTCCTTTTTTCTTTTTTTTTTCTTTTTTTTTTTTTTGCCTTTTTTCCATCTTGAATTGTAGATGGATATTTGGTACCTGTAATAACAAGAATTTTGAAAAAGAAAATAGAATAAATTATTTTCCAAATGCAATGTTATGATAGGAACATATATATGTGGGAAGAATAGCAATAATAACAATTGACAAGGCATGAAATGGAAGCCTCCACGAATGAACTTATGATTATGCTTGAATATCATGTTTCAGAGTCATTTAAAATAAACAACTTGATAAAACTAGATAAATAAACAACTTGATAAAACTAGATAACAACGACGACAACAAAGCCTTTGTCCAAACGTATGGGGTCGGCTACATGAATCCGATTCTTCCATTTTGTTCTATTATGGGTCATCTCCGCGGTTAAATTAACCATAATCATAACCTTCTTAATTGCTTCCAATCAAGTTCTTTTAAATCTACCTCTAGATCTTTTGCTCCATTAATTACAATACTATCATTTTTCCTAACCGGTGCACTAAGAGGTCTCCATTGTACCTGACCAAACCACCTTAATCGATTCTCCCTCATTTTATCCTCAATAGAAGCTCTAGTTTACTACGGATGACAAGACCACCTCAACATTCTCATAATTCTCATAATTTATGCAAGAAAGCAAAGTTGCTAAGGGCCTATTTGTTTCTATGGAATTCTTAGAAAATCTGAAAAAAGATAGATCCATATCAAGAATTATGTCATAATCAAAATCTGCAACTAAAATTTTGTGTTTGTTTATCAAAATTCAAAACTAAAATGTTTGTGTTTGTTTTAAGGATGTCAGCAAATTCATGCATAAAAAATCCTATCTTCTCCCAAGTATTTTGCAAAGGAGAAAATTAAGTCCCATATTAGACTTTCCATTCCACCAACCAAAAAACAAATTTGAAATTTTCGCAATCTAGAAGACTGTACTTGTAAGGATCCCAAACCAGAACCCAAGTAACTTTTTTGTGTAGTCTTTGGTTAGATTGTCGCAATACCCACTGCGTATATAACCTTTGGTTAGTTGTCTTAAGATGCACTGCTCTCTTTGTGCATACCGTTGATGATCCCTGATCTGTCCATCTCACTATAGTGTTGTCATACATCAGCAATTAAGACAAAGCATGTGTAAAAACTGATCTTTCAATCGACTGAGATGTTTTGTTCATATGCAACATAAGTCACTGAATGTACCAATTAGGAAGAGCGATAAGAATATAGTTAAATGGGCAAGAAGGACTGGAGGTAGGCCTAAGAGAACTTAGGTGGAAGCAATTAGACAGATATGATAACTTCGGCAGAGGATATAAGGCTTAATAGAACTGAGTGGAAGAATGGGATTCATGCACTTTAACGCCAAAATTTTGGGATAATTGCTTCCTTGTCGTCGTTGTAGTCTTCATTATCGCCAACAACATTCACATGATGTGAAACAGAAAAAAAAAGGCAGGGGTAATAGCATGCTCCTTCAAACTATCAAAGGATGAAATAGGCTGCAATTTTGCTACCAAGTGACCTAGGTGTTTTGGTTTTTGTTTTTGTTTTGTTTTATTTTTTTTAAATGCTTGCACCAGAATTTAGTCCAGACCATATGCCCATGGGCCAGGTTTCAAATTACCATGAAGCAAAATATCAAAAAGCTAAAGTTCCCCAAGTTAATATATAATTTTCAGATCTTAGTAAAAGCTTAAGATGCATTATGAGTTCTACGTAAGTGCATGACACAAGGAAGGTGGGACATGTATCCTATAGATCATGGCATAATGTTATAGAATGCATGGACATTTCAAACATGTATCATTCCTACAACAGTTTAGCCCTTCATCCTACCCTGATCATAGGATAAATTAATCTAAACTAAACTGATAAGCATGAATTAGAACAGTAGAGAGAAGGTTTTTTAAAAAAAACCCATAATAGACCCCTAAATATTTGTTACTTCTATATTAGACTGTCAAATCTTCATATTTCTAAATTAGACCCTAAAATATTCATATTTGTCCAAAATAGGGGTCTTATTTCAAACAACTTAATAGACTTAGGGCTCTTTTTTAAAACAGTTAATGGATTTGGGGGTCTAATTTAGAAATATGAAGATGTGGAGATCTAATGTAGAATTAACAAAGATTTGGGTCTAATTTAACAAAAAACCCCTAAAAATACACTAGTTAGAAGTATTACCATGAAACAGCGGTCTAATTCAACTGCATGCCATCCTGAAATGCTTGGTGACATGAATAAAAAACCGGATATTTCTGCACTTTAATTGATTCAGCATCAGGATTATCTAAGGTTTCTCAGGTCGTGCGCTCTGTAATAATAATTTGCATACTTGATCCATAAGCTCATCAGAGAAATTTTCAACGAAAGTATAAGACTCCACAGTTCCTGAAGCCTTTTCTGCAACTTTATTAAGCAAGGAGCACAAAGATCTGTATCTTTTTGCTTTAGATGATTTGCTATCAGAATTAACTGCACCGTCCGTGACTTCTCCTCGGCTTGTAGACTTTGCGTCCTTTGTCCATCTCTTTAATATATATTTTGGTGGGAGCTCTTTAATATTTATAATGTCAAGAACTTTAAGTACATGGCGGCACTGGATTCCAGCAAACTCAAACTTCTTGCAACTGCAGAAGATCGAACCATTTGATGAGTCAAATGTGACAATGAATTCATTAGGGTGATCCTCAGCTGTAACTTTATATTCAAATATAGTGCCTATTTGACCACAATCGTATACCATATAGTCTATAGACATATCAAATTCTACTTGAAATACTTTGAGCACAGCCGGTGTGTATACATTTGAAGCTTGTCTCAGCATTCTTGAAGCAGGAGTCTTCACTAAACCCTGGCGTGCATTAAAATCAGCTTGTAGTTCTGCGTATAGTCGCTCTTTGACAATATTTTCATAATGCTTAAAAAACTCCCATAGATTTTCTGAATCCAAGTATTTCTTCAGCGCATCATTCATATTATCCTTAACTAGCACAGATTTCACATCCCCATAAAATGATTGTCGTTCGTATGCCAAAGACCATTTTTCCCTATCTTCATAAATCTTAGCCAACAAAGTATTACTATTGAGATCATACTTTTCTAATAAAGATTTCCATTCTGATACAAATTGCTCTTCCTCCTCAATTTCATAAATACATCTACTGAAGTCTTTTGCAAAAGTTGTTGAGCCTTCAAACACAAAATTAAGGTGCTTCACAGCATTATTGTAAAATTGCCACACACAAAACCGATGAATTGTACCTGGCCACACTTCAGCTAGTGCATTACTAATAGCCTCTGATTGCTCTGTAAGTATCAATTTTGACTGCTTTCCACACATTGAACTCTTGAAAGCCTCAAACAACCACTTGAAAGATTCTACGGTTTCATCATATATCAATGCTTGACCAAAAATAATTGCTTGCTTATGATGATTCACACCGATAAATAAAGCAAAAGGCCTCTTATATTCACTTGTTTTATAGGATGTATCAAAGCATAAAACATCGCCAAAGTAATCAAAGTCCACCTTGGATTTTCCATCAGTCCAGAAAACGTTTGTTAATTGATTATCCTGTTCAAGTCGCAATGCATAATAGAAAAATGGGTCTTCAGCTTGTTTCTCTTGCATATATTGAAGAATAGCTCCTACATCGCCCACCATCATAGCATTCGTATTCTGTGAAGCAATAAAAGTGGGAACTTGAGTCTCTTCTTGTTCTGGGTTCAACCTTTGATCATCTGGTGACTTAATTAAGCCCCTTCGCCACCGCCACTTGAACAAATGAGCTTTTGTAGGAACCACAAGTGCATGATTATGCTTTGGCTCGAACACTATCACGCGATATCTACCACTCTTTGTAATTTTAATGGTCATTGATGCAAGACAACCGGTTCTATCATAAGGCTTCGGATTCCTCTCTTGCACTTGTTTATCTCTCTTTCTAGTGTGACCCTCCTTATGACAACAATAAGTCCTCGAATATATCAATCCTGAGGCCCTTCTCTTTATCAAATGTTTACGAACACTGAATCCTATGTTGATAGCGTAGTTGAAATAGAAATTATAAGCCTCTTCATCATTCTCAAACTCCATATCAACTCTAGGCACCCAATCATCAGTAAAATTGGTAGGTTTGGATGGTATATAGCTTCTAGAAATGGATCTACATTTTACATTTTTCTTAGCAACTTTTTTCACCGATGCTGGATTATCTATCGGTTCTGTCTCGGTTTCATTGGCTTTAGCTAGAAGTTCATGGTTATGATTAGGATCAAATTCGCTTACACGAAACCTACCATCATCCATAATTCTAACAGTGATATGAGCCTTGCAACCAGTTCTTGAATCTGGCCTCGGCTTCTTCCCTTCTTTTAAACTTCTACAAAACCCTTCCTTATAACAACAGAAAACTCGGGAGTATACAAGACCTGAAGATCTCCGCTTAATGAAATGCTTACGAACACCGAAACCCATTTCCTTTGCATAGAGGCAGTAGAATTGGTAAGCTTTCTCATCACTCTCAAACACCATATCAATCTTTGGAACCCAACTATCATCAGCTGCAGTTTCAGTTGCTAGTTCTGACATTTGATTGCTCCTTATCAAACCCAATTCAAGATAGAAGCAATTTTCTCAAACCTAGTACAAATTTAGCGGTTAAAAAAGTATGAAAAATTTATACTTGGCCAAAAGTGTGTTCAATCTGAAATTTTTATGGTAGAATTTAAAGGGCATTAAAACTTGAGAAAAGCTTGTATTAGCTAACAACCCACTAGAAAAACAGAGCTTTTAACAGGAAAAGAGATGGAAATTATTTCAGAAGAGATGGGGGTTTCATCTAAATTTCTTAAATCGAATACAAATTTAATGAGAATCTATCTCGAAAGGAGCATGCTTTTTTCTAAATAGCCCGCTAAAAATTTGAGCTTTTTAACAGAAAAAGAGAAGGAAATTAGAACATAAAAGGATGGGCTTTATCTAAATAGCTAAGGGGGTGTTTGTTTCAAATCCCAAAAGTTATGGATATGGATTTCATCATGGGATTTCAAATTCAAAAATTTTTTAT
>JBAKGM010000081.1:6875639-6895435 GCA_037177215.1 Asparagus racemosus | reverse complement strand
CGGTCGCCGGATAAACAACAGGTGGAAGTAAACAACAGGTTGAAGTGATTTTTTATAACTAAACAAAATCCTTAATGGCTAGATAAAACCTACCATTTTTCTTTGATAAATTCAAGAATTTATTATTTTATTAATAATAATAGTTTTTTTGTATTGATCATTTACATCATTAATATTTTGAAATTATACATTCAAATTACTAATTAATCATAAATCATTAATATTTTAAGGCTTTAAATGTTACTATTTCTTTGGAAGGTAAAATATTAAAACAAAAAAAAATTTACACATGGAAATATCCAAACAAATAATATATTATGATACTTATAAACTTTTTGCAAATATGTTATAGTAAATTAATTAATTAATTAAAATATTTCACCATGTGCAGTGCACGTGCATTTCAACTAGTGTAAATAAATCCCCAATACTTTGGGAAGTTTAACAGAAACCATTGAACGGAAACCATTGAACAGAAACCATTGAGCTTTTGGAAAGTTCAACTCCTCTCCCTTTATTACTTTTCCCCGTTCACACTATTCTCCTTCTACCCTCGAATAATTTCTGAACTTTGTAAATTAGAGAATTTATCCCAAAGATCAGCTGAAACTTTTTCGCAAGTCTAGAGGATGTTTGGTTCAAATATCAAAATTTTAGGATTTGTAATCTCACAGAGAATTTCAAATTCATAAGGTTTCTTACATGCTTTGAAATTTCTAAGATTTTGTTTGGTTCAACATTATTATAGAAAAACAAATCCTAAAATTTGTAATATCTTATTTGGCTCAAACCCAAATTATAGAATAATAAATTCTAAAAAATAAGAAGAAGTAAATATGTTTTACCTTGGTGAGGTTACCTCCCACAAGAAAATAAAATACGAAGATATAGAAAGAGATGTAAGCATATCCATTTATGAGATTTGCCAAATCTTGAATGGATATGCTAAATATTGGGATTTGACAAATTCTAAATATTGGGTGCTTTTGCATTTTTGGGATTCAATATTTCAAAAAAATTATTGAAATAAACACCAAATATGGAATCCCAAAACCCAAAAAAAAACATACTTTTTGATCCCAAAATCTGTAATCCACACCAAATACTAAAATTTTGCTTGAACCAAACCTCCCCAAAGAGAGTCTTGTGAAACTCCCCAAAGTATAAGGGGGTTTTCTCTAATTTTTAATCACTTAAACTACAAGGGTGTTTTGTGAAATTGAACCATTATTTGAACTCCATCATCTCCTCCTTAAAAGAGCTGAACTCTTCCACCCCAATCCCCCTCATCCTAATATTCCTCCTCCACTCTGCTCCCCATTCCTTTTTTACATTTTAACCCCTCCCCATTTCCTAATTACCAACAATCCCCTCTTCCTCTTCTTCAATGGGAGACGTCGGCAAGAGAGACGAGGTCTTCGACCGCGAGAACGCTGCAATGGTGGTTCGAGGGCTCAGAGAGAGCTTCAATCTTGGAAAGACGAGGAGTTTTCAATGGAGGAAGAATCAGTTGGAGGGAATTTTGAGGATGATCGAGGAGAAAGAGAGCGAATTCATGGGGGCTCTTTACTCTGATCTTGCAAAGCCCCAAATGGAATCTTTTCTTCATGAGGTTTGGTTTGTTTGCTTCATGGGTTTTGTTCATTTTTGGGGTGTTTTTTTTGGATATTTTAAATCTTTTGTTATAAAGGAGAAAACTTGTTGATTGTGACGTTAGATTTTTGGGCTGTTTTTAGATGAAGTTTGTGCTGTTTTAGTCTTTTTTTCCTAATGTTTGCGGTTTTGAATTTATTTTTTATTTGGGTCTTTGAATCTGTGTTTTTAAGTGTTGGGTTTGTTGCAAAGGAGAGAACTTATTGACAATTATGATTTCAGATTTTATGTTGATTTTTCTTTTTTGGGGGTATGTGTGGTAGATCATTATAAGAGATTATGATATTGGATCTTTGATTCCAAAAGTTTTTTCTTTTTCTTTAATATCGCTTGCCTCTATGATTTGTTGATCTCCATGCATGTTCAAGAGATTGTTTTGTTTAATGAAGGAGTGAACTTTAAGTGTACAAATAAGTTGATTTCCTGGATTGGATTTCTGTTGCTTTTATATCCAATAAATTTTGTTAATCTTAGAGTCCCTAATCATTACATCAAAATTTCAAAGTTGTGGTGCGGTTTTATTGTTTTATACTCTAAAGTTGTCCTGTGGAGCAACCTTTTTATGCATCAAAACCTGAACTCATGTAGCGATATTAGTTTTTCTAGAATTTGCTTTTTTGGTACCATCGTAAAGTATCTAACTATTACACCAAAACTCTAAAGTTGTGGTCAGAGTTGAGAGTTATTGTTTTATGGTCTAATAGTTAATTACAGTTAATAGTAAATTCTTTGATAATTTTGAACCGATTACTTAGTTTTGGTGAGATTTGAGGGTGATACTTTTAATACTCTTTCATGAACGGTCCAAATGAAGGGTGCATCTTTATTAGGGTCACTTTATTTTCACCCTCTTTGGTGACTAAGGTCTTTTTTCCTCTGTCTTGCTATCGATCATCATCGTCTTAGTGAAGATCTGTGACAAAAGAGAGGATTTGTTAGCCTAGGCACTGAATCTCTAAGAAAAGTACTAATTTCATGATCTTTCGTTTATTGGATTTATGACATAAAACAGTTTTTTTTAAAGAAATGAATTGCTCAACAAAATCTCATTACTACTTAAAAGTGAATTTCATCAAATTTTCTCCCTTATAAATGTATTTTTGCCTGTTATATAACGTAAATTATCTTATAAGGCAGATCTCAATGGCAAAAGGTGCGTGTACAGTTGCTCTGAAGAATTTGAAGAGCTGGATGAAACCAGAAAAGGTACGGAAATCCATGCTTGCTCTCAAGAAAAATACATTAGGCAAATTGTTTTCATATTGTGACCCCGCTTTTTTTTTTTCCCTTCAAGGTTGGAACTCTACTTTCAACTTACCCATCAGCTTCAAGTATCGTTCCCGAGCCTTTTGGTGTTGTGCTGATCATTTCTGCGTGGAATTATCCCTTCTGTAAGTATCTAATTTATCCTCTGCTAGTCATAAAAAGGGCATAGCTTTTTATTAAAGAAACTGCGGTAAACTTTCAAAACTGGAAATATACCACGAACTAATGGTAACTGTCATTGACGGCGTCAACGTCTTGGAAAAATGATCTGAACTATCCTTTTTAATATCTGTCAATCCTAAGGTGAGAAAACTCTCTCGGGAAAAATAAAAAGTACATAAGGGCAAAACTGTCCAAAATATGACGTGTGAAGCACGTGACAACTTACCCTAATTGCCGTCAGGCGTGGTAGTTTAGTAAAAGAAACATTATGGTGCCTTTTTTTTGCTAAATGCTGAAATTCATGACAAGTTCATGAAATTTATGCGAAAAAATTGCAGAATCCTTCAACTTTGTAGGGTGTTATGAAGTTAACATTTGATTTTGACATTCAACTGATCCGGGCTGAATGCATGTGTGAATACATGCCGTAAGAGTTAAATTGCTAATAAAACTATTTTGTTCTATTATTCTATGACAGAGTTGCATCTTATTTTCCTTTTTCCAGTACTATCCATGGAACCAGTAATTGGAGCTATTGCTGCTGGTAATGCTGTTGTCTTAAAGCCATCAGAAATTTCTCCAGCAACATCATCGTTACTTGCGAGGTTTTTACCTCAGTATGTAGACAGCTTATGCATAAAAATCGTTGAGGGAGCTGTGACAGAAACAACTGCACTTTTAGAGCAAAAGTGGGATAAAATTTTCTATACAGGTTCTTGCTTACTATCGTTTACTATCTTTTTAATGACCTTGCAAATATATTTTAATGCCATTTTATTCAAGACCATCAATTTTCTTGGAATATTCAGTATACTATGAGATCTCATGTTGTGACATAACGTATATTGATCTTCGGGATTGCATGATTAATGATAATTCAACCATGCATACCTGATATTTTTATTCAAATTTTTATAAAAAAGTTAACTAATAAAATCTAAAATATATTGTAGTGTTATTAGTGATATTTGCAGAAAAATTGACCAACTTTCAACATATGTTGACGTGACTGACAATTGGTCGATTTTTGTAAATAAATATTAACATTGGTTTATTCAAAAAATAGTCCACTTACAATTGTGTAGGCAATGGAAGGGTAGGCCGCCTTGTGATGGCTGCAGCTGCGAAGCACCTCACTCCAGTAGTCTTGGAACTCGGAGGAAAATCTCCTGTTGTTGTTGATTCAAACATCGACTTAAAAGTAAATTTGTTTTTCAATGAACAAACCTATTGAATTATATTGATTACTGTAAAGCTCATTTTTTTTAATTGCCATTTCATTTCAAGGTTGCAATGAAAAGAATTGCAGTTGGTAAGTGGGGATGTACCAATGGTCAAGCTTGCATAGCCCCTGATTATATCATAACAACAAAATCATTTGCTTCAAAAGTAGTAAGCATTCTCACACCAAAGCTAACTATATGTTTGTTTTTAGGGTTAATTGCACATAGACCCCTGTAGTTTCGCTGTTTTTGAACTTACTATCATTGTTGCAGATAGACCTCCTGGGTTAAATTTTTTATCCCTCCCCCTTTTAACTCTTTTACCGTCAAATTGACTCACACTAAATCCACCCAGGAACAATATCTGCCAAAATTTCACCAAGGATAAAAGAGTAAAAAACAATGACACTACAGGGAGTATATGTGCAATTAATTTTTATGATAGCTTTATTAACTTAGTTTATTTTATTTCTATTAGGTGGATGAGATGATAGCTACTCTACAGAAGTTCTATGGAAAAGAACCTTTAAAATCAACAGATCTAGCTCGCATTGTGAATTCAAACCACTTCGCACGCTTGTCAAAGCTCCTGGATGACGATTTGGTTTCTGGAAAAATTGTATATGGGGGACAACGAGATGAAAAACGCCTGTAAGCGCAAAATAATTGTATCCTTTTTTTTGTTCTGCTAATTTATTTGCGCAATTAACTTTGTTTGCTGTCATAACAGAAGAATAGCTCCTACACTTATGTTGGATGTTCCTGAAGATTCTCTGATCATGAAGGACGAGATATTTGGTCCATTGCTTCCTATTATTACAGTAAGAACTTCGAAAGGCAAATTAAACAATCAGTTATGTTTGTAAAGATTGAAACAATATTTTGATATTTTCTATATTGATTTATGAAGGTCGACAAGATCCAAGATAGTTTTGACTTCATAAACTCGAGAACGAAACCTCTTGCCGCGTATCTCTTTACCAAGGATAAGCATCTAGAGAAGATGTTTGTGGAAAATGTTTCTGCAGGAGGAATATGCATCAATGACACAGTTTTGCATGTAAGTTTCTTATCCTCCCTTCTTTTATGTATGCATTATATTTGCATGTACGCATGTGTCTCTCTCTTGCCTGCATCTGTTTGTTTACTTGAAGAAAGTAAAATATTGAGAAAATGATTGTATTACTTCTCTTAGTTTATTGTTCATTCCCTTCCCTCTCAGTGCTAATGAAGTTATACTAAGGGAAAAGTAACAAACTACCATGAAGTATAATGGGGTTTTCAGGAACTATTCTGGAATATTTTTATTCAAAAAATTACCAGAAACTTTGAAATCAGCAGAACACGTTCCTTTGTTATGGCACATATAGAAAGATTAATACCTCTAACACAGTGTTCAAGGGGGCAAGGATGAGAGGGTGTACTTTTATAAACTAATTGAAGGCAAAATTGTCCATTAGCGTCGAGTTTATCACGTGATAAAATTTCATTAACAACAATTAGACATGTGCGATGTTTTCTTAAATAAAGTTTAAGATGGTTTCTTGCAAAATCTCTAATAGTTCAGAATAGTTATCTGTAACATACCATTCGAGTAACTTTTGTGAATGATATTTGTATCCTTAATATCTGAAAACATGACCGTCCTTGTACATTTGCATCATATCTACCTAATTAGTTTGAAAAATAACTGATTTCTGAAATTTTTATTTGCAGATGGCAAACAACAATCTACCATTTGGTGGGGTGGGAGAGAGTGGAACTGGCTCGTACCATGGAAAGTTTTCCTTCGATGCATTTAGCCACAAGAAAGGCGTGTTATCACGCAACTTTGGAGGCGAAGCTGGTGCCAGATATCCCCCATATACACCGAGAAAACAAAAAATCGTTAGAGCTTTGCTCAGTGGTGATATCATAGGGTTGATTATCGTTCTATTTTTCTCCAAATCCTCTTGATGATATTAGAGGTTTTCTCACTATATTGAAGAGAAATGATGGAAATCAGAAAAAATAAATACTCTTTGTTTGATTGAATGTATCCATCTTTTGGCACAAACTATCTTTTTATTTTTTATTTTTTATGTTGTGTTAATGAATGAATTGTTTTGATACATACTGAAACTCTAGAATGCAATGAACGTGTACAGGTTGATTTTAAAGCACAAGAGAATAGCACTTGCTATATAATGAGATATCAGCGTGTCAGTTCGTTGTGATTTTGTCGTCAGCATCAGACTAGGAACGTTCCTCTGGTTTATTCGTACAGATAAAAATATGGATCAACCGTAGATGCATTCTATTTACTATAGTGTTTTCGTAACTTATGCCCCCTAAACATTTATCCCCCCCAGCACTTTAGATGATACGTCTTTTTTGTCCTCAATTCAAAGAACAATTTAGTCTGTTTTTCCCGGTTAATCTAGGGGCAAAAGATAATTTATTTTTACATGAATCAAGCATATCGTCTGGAGTTCAGAAGGTGGGGCGTTATCTGCAATTAACCATAAAAATATTGAAAATTCTGCTCTTGGTAGATAACCTGCTCTTGAATCTTGATAAGAATCTTATGAAAACAGCTCTATTAAGAGCTTATTTGGATTAGATCACCAAGATAGCAACTAACTTATGAGTTTGTGAGGGACAAGCAATCGAGGTTTAGCGCGCAGCCCAATCTATGCTCCTGTTTGATAGTTGAACGCTCCCGCCTAAAAATGGAGCCCACAAGGAGGATGACTGGTCATAACCAGATTTCATTGACACCTGCATCATTATTTTTCTTGTCAAATTATAGGTTAGCAATCGATTAAGATTTCAAGATTATTTCTTTAACTGTTTACCAACTCGATGTAAGTCTCCAGAATTAGGTGCTACTTTCTTCACTCACGAGGGTCCCTTTGTTTTGTGAGAAATTGCAGCCGTGTTTGAAATATCCAAAAAGATAGATATAGTTGCAAACTGCAACTATGTCTGGCCTTGGATTATAGTTTCAATTGTATTCGTATATGTCTACCAATTCTCTTATCGAACAAATAAGATTTGTGCAATATTTTTCTAGAAAACAGCAAGATTTATGCCTGTCAGAAATATGCATGAACATTTAATTCTATAATGGATTGTAAGAATACTATACGTAACTATGCAATAGAAACTCTCTTGAAGCCAGCTACCGCGGAGATTAACTTGTAGCGGTCAGAACCGCTACTGGAGAAATTAGCTCTACCCTAAACAAATATCTTTACTTTGTTCGTGTTGAACTGAATAGAAAAATATAATTCCTGTAGCTGACCCTTTGTTGTTGTTGCACTTGCTCGTCAGTTAATCTCCACCTCCTTCGTTTGCTTAGCAAACATTTGACCTAGGCCAACAATTACTTCGTTAAGGTTCTCTTTATTACCATAAATTTGCTGCAGAATCAGGGATTATCGAAGTCAATCAGAATCTTTACTAAAAATTAAGCTCAAGGGATTCCACATGTCACATGTGTCATTTGAATTCTCGTTTGACAGGAAAACAACACTACATAACGCTGTACTATCTCTTTAGTACTTGATCCAAATCTCAGATTTAACCGACAAAATTAGGCTTCTTTTCCCTTTAGTTTTCTAGCATGGGATGCACTGTTATCAGGAACATCTGATTCAGTACAATCAACATTGAGCTCAACCAGAGACATTAATTGCGTTTGATGTACAAACTGTTAGTGATCTCAACACTGAAACAGATAGGCACGACATTAAACTGCAAACTGCACATATTTGCGATACTCAGGAATGCAACTGAACAAGCAATCTCTTAAATATGCATGATCATTGAATACGAGCTCACATCACATCCCAGTTCCAAAAAATTGGAAAGAGGTTCGACAAAAACGATAGATAACTACATATAGTACTTAGTTTACAACCAGAGATGATAAAAGAGCCAATACAGCTACAAATATAATGATATTCAGGAAGTAGTTGGATTGGAGAGGCTTATCTGGACTCCCTCCAACTGCTTCATACTCTGCCCTAATCTTCTGCTTCATAGCCGCTGACAACTCTCTCTGCAAATGATTCAAAATACAAGTTTGATCATTTATTTCTTCTACTCTTGATTATATCTAAGGTCCAAATTTTATCACACTGTTGGAAAAGCTTCATCTTGTGTTATTAAAAGGACGCTTCAGAAGAAAAGACTGATTTGTTGGGTTATTTTTCTTAAGCCTGCAAGTCATGAAAGTAACAAAATATAAATTTCAATTAATATGAAGGCTGACCTAACAAGCATGTTAACAAATCTGAAATAGTATGAAAAATAGACAAGGAGAGGAAATATTGACTAAAATAATAAAAATCTGACCTTGCCAGAGGAATACTTTGCCGCAACAAACTTCTCGGGTGCTACCTCATCTATAGAGATGCCCTACTCAGCAAATTTTCATGAGATCAATTTTAAGTATGGAATCATACTTTATTCTTCCTGTAATTTCAACGAAAAAGATTATAACAAATTTCAATGGATACCTCTGGAGGATCAAATTTGGCCCCTAAATTGCTAAGTTTGGCATGAGCTTCAGCATAATCCTTGAAGAATGCATCTTGATCCTGAGCATATTTCTCAGCATAGACCTGAAAATAGGAATAATGTTAGAAATTACATAACTTAATCTCTGATTCTGAAGATGGAGTCTATGATCTGTATCCTCATTTACCTTGAAGGATGAATCATCAAATAAAGCAGCATCAGTAGGCAAAACTAGCAGATCTTCGTCTTTTCTCTCTTTGATATCCTACCAAATTGCGATCATTAAGTTTTCAGTCAACAAATGATGAATCTAGAGGCAGCCGGAAAAAAGAGATGCCTTACCTTGAAATAGCTATTATCAAACTTCAGCCATTGTGCCGTCCATGATTGTCCTCCAGGTGCTCCAGGCCCATCTTTCTGATATACGTAAGAACAATCGGATCAAGTTTTGTGAAAAATGAATAGCAGTAACTAGAACCATCAAGCCTTGACTAGAAACAACTCGAGCAATCCTTCACTACTATTACTGTTAGGGTCAGTATACATGTCAAAACTATAAATACAAAATGAATACAGAAATAATATGTAGTGTCGATACTCATTTTTGTATACATACTGTGTATTTTGTTTCTGGCTTTCCCCAACCACTGCGTTCTGGTCTAGACCTTCCAAGTGTATGTGCACCGGATAGTGCAACTATTTCCTGCAGCAATAGAATACATTTCATGCATGTTAAACATTCTCTAAGTTACAGAATGTGAAAGCGATTCAGATAACTTTAGCGTCACTTTTGATACAAGTGAGAACCTGGTCGTTAAGTCCCATTCTGTAGAACACATTTCGTAAATGTTCAGCAGGTGAAGGTGGTCCAGCATCTAATTGGAAAGTGAAAAAGTGAATTACTAATTTGAAAGGAAGCTGGAGCTATATAAGACAGATAAGCACAAAGTCAGAGTGTTAAAAAAAAAAGCATTATCCAAGCACCTGGACCAGCATAAATTGCATATACTGTATCATTTCTTTCACGTGTTTACATTTATAATGGGATGGGATCTGGATGACGGAATTTATGCTAAGATATCCTTCCTCAAATTTTACTTAGATTCATGCTTGTCAATTAAGCACAAGCATTTTATGGTATCAATTAACCACTATAATAGTGGTTGCACAGATCCTAAAGAGAAGTTGGTGAAAAGGTGTTAAAGATATAAGTGGAAATGAAATTCAGCTTGCAGTCAAGATTATATGTATGCAGCTGCTGATTTTTTTGCTACAATATCAGATGCATGGGGACAAATTTTAAAGCACATCAACTCCTATTCATAGCTTAAACAATAAAGCATATGCAATATTGAAGTTCATTGCACCAAAAAAAAAAAGGTTCAATCAAAAACATGTGAAAATCTGTAATTTAACAGACCATTTTTTATTGATTTTCCCATATTATCATATTAATTTTAAGAAACATGACTAAACATCTACCAGTAATATTGAGTTATTTCTTTAACTATTTCAGGAGAAAAAGGATCATTTTTTCATGTGTCGGCTGTGACAACTGTTTCCTCAAGTAAATAATGAAGTAAAGTTGCTTGAACAACATTAAAAAAAACAAGTAACAACAATGCACTTACGGGAAAAGCAGATGTCAACAAAATACACCACTCAGAAGAAGGAAAAAAAGTCAGATGATTTAGGAATACATTTTTTTTTCCTGGTGACCACCATGTCAATGGTGAAAAACTTGGAAAATCAGTGGGTCAACTATCAAGAGGCAAATATCTGAAGAAAATAAAAACCAAATGCACAAAACACTTAATGATGTTTAGCATCACACCAGGAAGTTTCCCCTCTTCTGGACACTGCTCAGGTCCAGTAACATCTACTCTTCCATACTTCATGGGAATCTTGGGGCCGCCAGCCTCCTGAGAAATAACAATAACTCAATGATGAATAATTAAACAATTCTGAACTTTGATCCTAAGTTAATATAATGGAAAGACACGTAAAAAGAAAAGGAAAGCGGACCTCCACAGCTGTAGCACTTGCTAACTGGAATAGATCAGCATAAGTAACACCTGGGTACTTGTCCTTGATAGGTTGAATAAGCTTTAAAGCATTCACAAGGCCTGTTACCATTATCAAGATCTTTCAATATTACCAAGCAATGAAATTGCGTATTAAAATGCTACTGAGGATATACATTACCAGCATTGGCTGCATGTTTAAGTTCAACTTCAAACCGTAGACTTCCATTAGCTCCTCCTCTTTTTGGCCATTCTTCAATATTCTTGTCATATGTACCCGCATCATGCCACCCTAAGCGGATCTGCCAGCAGGAATCAAGCAGATGATACACTTATCAAGTTTTGCACTCAGTTATACTCCATCTAAGAAGATTCAGATCAAGTTTAACATTACTAGACAAGAATAGAATGATTCCCTAACTATTTCATGCTTTTAACCAGAAGAAAACTACTATTTTTTTCCTAAAAAGTATTTTCATACCAATACCTCTGTACTGAGAAACGTTAACCTAGCCTCTTACCATGTTGATAGATTACATAATTTGTTGTTGAAATTTTAGGATGAAATATTGGTACATAATTTGTTGTTGAAATTTTAGGATGAAAATTGGTTAACTGGTGTAGATTCATGCACTAGCGTTAGAGCGGATTTAATAATCCCATAAAGAAAGCAATATGACAATGATTATTCAAAAATATACAGTCCTCATGCTAACTTAATATAAATAAAATGAGAGAACGGCAAGGTGTGAAGTGTAAGAAAGCTACTGGTCAGTCATAATTTATTTGGCTGGAAATGCCTTCTTTGCAACCCCCTGCCCATGGGTTGATGCACTAATCATTGACATCCATACAATCCTCATTCGCAAAGCTTGTGAACCATTTGGTAAACAATGCTCATGTCATTACCCACCATAGCTCCAAAATTATGTTCTATGTTGATAACACCCAACCCACATGCAATAGAGACCACCTCATTCTTGATTGTGTTACACACGCACAAGATATTCTCAGAGACCATTCTCATTTTGGTTTGTGTAAAACTTGATCTGAGGAAAGCTTCAAAGTTGATTGGAATTGTTCATAAAACTTTGAGGGATAGGAACTTTGGACCAAATGGATATGTAACATCTCCTTGCTTCTTCTCCTGTACATCAAATAGCATCTCCAATACAATCAAATGTCATCATGGTCTCTGACAAGGAGATTAAGTATCTTCCTACCTCTTCAATTTAGCGTCGCATCAGATGTATTTTACAATATTCTTATCAAACTAGCGACGATGCTCTCATCCAAACTAGTTGAAACCTTCCAGTCTTCTATTCATCAACATGTTGATGGCGCTCTTTTAACTTCACTGGACATAACCTCCATAGTCAACTTGAAAATTCTCCATTATTCATATGAGTTGCTCTTTGAGCTCCATGCACTTGTTGCTACTAACTCATATACATCCTTCCTGCCAATTCCAACAAGTAGACACCTCTCACAATATGGGATCATGTCCTTAATTGGGATCCGTGTGAAGCCTACCACCTTAAATTAAGAGCATGTATGGAAACTTTGGACTAAATCTAGTTTGGTAAATTTAGTGGATTATAATCTATTTTCAATAGTAGAGTGTTTGGCAAATGAGTGAATTATAATCCATCTTTGTTGTCAAAATTGACCAAAAAAGACAGGATTGGTAGTGAGTTATTAGATGAGGCTTAAATTTTGTGAAATCATAAGGGGTACAATTGTTTTTTACTTGGTCAAACCTCATAGGTTATAATCCACACACACACCACAACAACAACAACAAAAAAATTATGGTGTACCTTAGCCTTTTTTGGGTGGACTATAAGCCAAAACAAGCCACTTGTCAAACATCTCAAGGTGGCTTATGAGCCACAAAAACAACTTGCAAGCCTACATCATGTCTTGCTTTTACTTTCTACTGGATGAATTTGGATGGTGGTCTTTGACTAACTGACAATCTTCACCAAGTCTATTGTGCTTGAGCAAGATGATGGCAGAAATTTGTCAATTACTATATTGCCTCTCAGGTGGTCATTATTGTCATCGCTAACCTCCGACCCCATTGACAAGGATACCCGTTCTATTTTTTAGCATGGAACTTTTGTGAAGCCTCTTAATGGGGAGCGGCGTGAGAGCTTCGATCTAGAGGCGAGAAATCATTGATGACTTGAAATAATGAGGATAAATTTCATGACGAAGAAGAATGCTACCAAGATGAACACTACTCGGATACTGTTCACAGTTGAACAATAGTTTTTGTGGTTGATGTGGAGGTGTTTTGACTTGTTGGATGGTGGGGATTCTTTTGGAGGGGAAATAAGTGGTGGATAATTGAGAAAGATAATTGAAAGAGAAATTTTAGATAAATAACTAGGTCTCATACCTAGGGGCTTCACTTCCAGGGGCTTCACACCCTAAATAAAAAGGCAACTCACATGCCAAAAAACACTCCATATGCTCAAAAGAGAATTCTCAAACTCAATTTTTTATTCATCAATGTCTATTCGTCATGGAGGATTACATCTCTTATTTATATGAAAAGATAGTAACTAAACACTTAAGGAAGTAAATAAAAATCATAATCAAATCAAAACCTAATAACACTAAAAGATGCAATTAAATAAAATCCTAACTAAAATACAAAGAGATTTCAAAATCAAATCCTATAGAAATCCTAACTAAAAAAATACGTAGAATCAAATCAAATATTACTAAAATTAAAATTATTCTAATAGATCTTAAAATCTTTTGATAGACGATCCATGATTGTTCTGCATCAAATCTCCCGTTATTAGAGAAAACTCGACCTCGAGTTTTATAATGGGAGAGTGTAATGTTTGACTTGATTGGTGAGAAGAATTCTGTTATAGATTGTGAGATCTTCAAGATGAGTTGTAAACCACGATATTGAGTTGGTGATGGAGGGCCTGGAATACGAACTCAATAATCATATTATATTAAAATTTGCACCGCATATTGATCTTAAGTTCGGATTTTAGGCTTGACTTGGGCTCTGGGTTTGATCCAAGCTCGAGCGTTAGATCGACCTGCTGCTTTGTTTTTTGTTCCAACTCTTGTTTAAGCTTAGGCTTTGGATCTATCTTTTGATTTGTTTCTTCTAGCTCTAGTTCAGGCTCATACTCTGGATTGATCTTTTGATCTATATCTGTTCTGGCTCACGCTCAGACTCGGACTTTGATTCTTGATTAAAATTTTGATCTTGCTATGCTTTCTCGTCTTACTCAAGTTGAGGCTTCGGATCTAGATTGAAATCAAATTTTGATTGAAGATCTACATCTGGCTGGGGTTGAGGAATTTGTGTTGACTTTGCTTCAAAATTTAAAGAGAAATAATATCTTCTAGATGATGGACTATAGTACCTCCTCTCAAAAAGAACTTTCATAGTTGTCCACGAACGAATGTTTGAATGATAATATCTTCTATACCACTAACATTTTACCTCTCACTTTAGCTTACACACAGCATATAAATACATTTTCAATTCTGACATATCATAGATAGAAAATATATCTTCTATATTGAAAATCCAGACGTCAAATTCATAAGGCTCCTCATATCCATCAAACCCATAAAAGCAGGTTAGGGTACCAAATTTAAAGGAATTAAAATCATACACTTGTGAAGGAGGTAGCGGTATTTTACCCCTGATACCTGTGGATCCTGTCTTTGATACCAAATGGTGGGGAGCAGCGCGAGGGCTTCGATCCGAAAGTAGATGGGTCTCGATTGTGTTTCCTTCTATGCCAACACAAATCCGATAAGAAATCACGAGATTCTCGTTACTATAAATTTTGGTGGGTGTTCGAATTTGAAAGGGATCTGAAAGGGGGAGACGGTAGATTTTTTAGTCATCAATAACTTTCTAGAGCCGTGTTGAGCTGTGTTGTAAGACCTTAGCGGCGAGGGATCATAACTCATTAAGGGATAATCAAAGGAGAGCCAGCGATGGCGGACACTGTTCATTCATGAACAGTATCTTTTTTTTTTGGGTTTGTGGTTGAGATCGGCTGGCTAGGATTCATAGTGGAGAAATTTTAGATAAATAACTAGGTCTCACACCTAGGGGCTTCACACCCTAAATAAAAGGCAAATTACAAGTCAAAGAACACTTCACATGCTCAAAAGAGAATTCGCAAACTCAATTTTTTTATTCATAAATGTCTATTCCTCATGGAGGATTGCATTTATTATTTATAGGAAAAGATAACAACTAAATACTTAAGGAAGTAAATAAAAATTCTAATCAAATCAAAACCTAACAAAACTAAAAGATGCAATCAAATAAATCCTACCTAAAATAGAAAGAGATTTCAAAATCAAATCCCAAAGAAATCCTAACTAAAAAAAAGATTACATAGAATCAAATCAAATATTACTAAAATTAAAAATATTTTAATAGATCTTAAAATCTTTTGATGGATGATCCATGATTTCCTGCATCACCTCTTATATCAATTGTGGAGTATGGGTGCAATAATGAGAATAATGAAGCATCCATATTTATAAATGTCTGTTGTATCATATTCCATCATCATCCAGTGATGTTTCCCACAATGATGAGTTATGTCTAATCCAATTGTGACAATTCACTCACAAATCCTTACGTACATGTCAAGAATACACAAATCTTAAGACATAGAGACATAGTGGTGTCCTAGTATCTATACAGAAAATTAACACTGAACACCCCATGTTTGTACGGAAAAACTCATAACAAAACACAAATGTTTCCATTTATAATCATTTTGAAACTCCAGTTGCATAGAAATTGCCATTGGCATGATACTATTATTGCTGTTAGTGAAGGTTGCATCTGTCAGCTATTGCTCTTTAACGGGAGCTCTGTTTTGGAAAATCTTTCAGGAATATCAGGTTTCATTTGAGAACGCAGCCAATTTGACTATTTGGTTTATATTTTCCCTCAGAACGGACTGCATTCTTCTAGTGCTAAACCAATCTACTGTAAGTACTAAGTAGGGATGAAATATTGCTATATGCTAGTTGTGCAGCATATGTACCTGATGTAAGCTCTAGTTTTGAATATGGGAGTCATGATGAAGTTAGTGTAACCATCATGGTGAGAAGGTAGAGTATTCCATTATGAAAAATCTACCCCTCTCCACACCCAAAAATGCCCTTTTCGCTAAAGAGAGGTTCCTTATTAACTCTCTTCTGTGAGGAGTAAAAAGCTATCCTTTACACCCTCGAAGACTATTCAATAGTCTTTATTGACTAGTAGTTGATATGATAATAACTATCTATCTTTGGATCATGGCAAAATAGGGATCCGGTAATTAGTGTGCTTACCAAAGGTTCTTCTCTCCTTGGTGCAGAAAATAGTCAGTAGACAATAACTATTGAATTGTTTTCTTCATACTCCTATTTAGGCCCAGTCTACTACCTTCTGGTTCTTTTTTAAAGAAGCAGTCAATAATTGTGCTTGTTAAAAAAAATTTTTTACATGCTTGTTGAAATTGCTTTTGCTCTTAAACTGGTGCTTTTGGAAACAACCGAAGGATGCTTTGAGAAGTAACCTGAGGATACTTTTAAAAGCAGCTTCTGCTTTTTGTAGCTTATATACTATATATACCATTTAGATTATGAAAATATTTTTTTTACTACCAACAAACATGGAGATAGAATTAGGTGCATTTTGGTAATTTCACTTATAATAATCCTCAAGCACAGTTTTACCAAACACCTCAATTGCTTTTAGAAGCAACTTTTGATACGTGATTACCAGACGGCTATTTTTAGCTGCTTATGTAACCAACTTATTGCAAGCTCCAATAATACCAAACTGGCCCATAATCTCTAGAGCTAACAAAATGGAAATGTCACTATAGATAACTTCTACTCAGGAGTGAACTTTGCATACAAATCCAATCATTTTCCGAATGCCCGCGCCCTTTTGGAGGGCATAAATTCTCCTTGAACAATCTAATATATAGTATTCCGCCTAATATATCGCATTAAAGATCCTTCGTAGTTCAGCCCTTTTAACAAAGGAATCAAAGGCAAAGATTACCAAAATAGGGTGACAAAATTTCTCTTTAAGCAGCTCCTTAATATCCTCCCTCGCACTCTTCAACTGGTTCACATCCGATGCCGCGCACGTGGCATACATCGCCCCGTTCAATGAGCTCGAACTCCGCCCTCGCACCTCCAATCTCTGCAAAAACAAACGAATCAAGTCACCAACCATTAAGATCTCCGGCTATTAGAAGTATTAATGAGTTAGATTCCAACCTCAAATCTCCGGAGAGGATTGAAAGAGATGGGGGAAAAAGATCGCCGGAGACCGAGAGGCTGAGCGGAGACGGATCGGGTCACCGCCGCGCGCTTCGACGAGGAGGGGATTAACGAAGCGCCGATGGCCGTCGAGGGGGAGCACGATAAGCGCGCCGCCATCGCGAGAGATGGAGAGTTGAGAGCAGAGAGAAAGCACACGCCTTCGAGATTTTTGGGGGGTTTTTTTTGGTAATTTGGGTAATTTTGGGGGTAAGGTTTGAGCTTTGTTTGGTTTGGCCTTGTGCTCGGTCAAGAGTCCGCAGCAGCAGCAAATCCCCAGTGGCTTATCCGTACGTGACAGGTGGCCTTTGAGTTTCGTACTGGTGGGTTGGTGGCCATTTCTTTTTTGTTTTTTAAGTACGGATCAGAGACTTTGGGTTCCTCAAGCTTTTTTTTTTTGATACATGTGTACAACGGAGGGCTAATTTCACGAGGGATGGTAGGATGCCCCAGAAAGGGAACTGATGACGTGGCAGGTCCGGCTAGACGATGCTAATGAGCTTAAAAATATTAATTGCCGTAGAGTAATGATAGCTAGCTGGACAATGTTAGCGAACTAAAAATATTAATCAACAGACTAATGATAACTGTACTATAATTTTCGTATTGCAAATTTTAAGAAAATGTCCTATATATTTATTAGAGGTGGTACAAAAATAGTATAAAAAGTATAGTACAATTAGCATTTTCCTAATCAAATGACTTGAAAGATACTAACAACGGAGCGAAGGGCAGTTTGGTAACTAAGATTATTATCCCCTTGAATAATTCAGCAAATGAGATTCCCTCAAATCCATGAACCCTCATGGTGCGGTGCGGGCCGGGTCTGACTTGACCCATGGCTTGTGGGTTGGGGGCCGGTCCATAGATTTTCGTCCAAGTTTTTTCCTTTTTTTTAAATCTTTTTAATTATATTCATCTTGTATTTACAATTATAAAATTATTTTAATTATTTTTTAGTAATTTAAACTTGTATGAAATTATTTTTAAATTTATATTAAACTTTTTAATCCGTCTAAATAGACAACAACGAGCTTAAAGATTGCTGCTTTATTTCTCAATGGGCCAAAAGGCCCACGAGTCAAAACCTATGACCGTTTGGCTTTGTTGGTAGCTAGCTGTAGACCCAAAGGGCTAAAGGAACAACTAATCTAACCAAAAAATATATCATGGACAGTGACGGATTGGGTCGGGCGTGGGCCGGACTTACTTCTTTGACCCTGGGTCTGGGGCTGGACCCATCATAAGCTGGGTCCAACCCGACCCATTATGGACCGGGCCCAGTCGTGATCCATGGTGAGCTGGGCCGGGTCAGCCCGCGGGTCGACCCGGCCCATGCCTAACCCTAAGCAGACCTCTTCAACACTTAACACCAATATTAATCTTTGTGAAATTAAACCCAAAAAATTGTTTGTTTTTTCTCTTACGTGAGGGCAGCAGCTGAGTAGACTATTGGGAGGGGAAGGAAAAGAAGAAATCAGATATAGAACTCCCCAAATTGACCTTCATTACTGTGTTCCAACCTGGAATATAGAAAACTTGCTAAATTTATAAAAGTTATTACACATCAGTTGTTCCACATTATGGTCCCATATTTAGAGTCCAAATAGAATTATTCTTAATTTCTCATGACCTAACCTAAGCTTTGGGAAGTTTTCACATAACTTCTCATGAACTTTGTTTATCTCATGCAAGCCCTCTAAATATTGGCGCGTCTCGTAAAATCTCCATAGAGTTTAACATTTTCTCATAAGATCTCTGTAACTATAATTTGCAAATAACTCAAATATCGTTAAAAGAAAAAATATCCCAAAATTTAGGAATATGGGTATCTTGCCGATAAATAAAAAATGATAAAAGCTACGATTTTTTTTCTTTTAAGAACATTTTACTTATTTGCAAATTACTTGTAGGTGGTCTAGTGAGAAAATGTTAAGTTCGGAGGGCTTTGGTAAGAAGCCCCATTCTCAAAGTTTAGGGGTTATAAAAAACTTTATGGCATATGATTGTTCCAGATCCATTGTATCCTTTCAATTTATAAAAGTTCACATGGGGATTACAAAATATTTTTTAGATGTATGCAATAGATTAGCATATGATTTGAATTCAAATCTTTGTCTAAAAACTCAAGCAGAAGCTATTTACATGTACCTTATCTGTATCAAAAGATAACCAAAGATATTCAAGTGGAATTATCCTTACCACCCGCCTACAAACCCAACAGTTCAGGAAACTGCAAAAGGTTGAGTTTGTGATGAATGAAGCAAAAATGGGGTCCTCGAAGTGGCTTCGTGAAAATATCTGCCAGCTGATCTTCAGATAGAATATATCGAACCTTCATATCTTTGGGAGCTACTTTATCACGAACAAAACGGAAATCTACTTCGACGTGCTTTGTACTGGCACAAAGAACTAGATTAACAGTAAGATAGGTGGCCCCAATATTGTCAGACCATAAAACCAGACTGTGAGGAAGACGTATACCAAGTTCTCGAAGGAGAGGTTGCAACCAAGTGAGCTCCGCGATAGCATTTGTTATTGTAGGCGTTGAAAAAAAATCGCTTACCAATCCCCGTAACTGACTCGCAAAGGTGGGTTCACAACCAACAGGCCGCCGACCGACGCGACC
>JBAKGM010000081.1:6862828-6875539 GCA_037177215.1 Asparagus racemosus | reverse complement strand
CTTATAAAAAGGCAAGCTGTAATCTTGTAATTTGTTATCAAAAGATAAATTTGTAACAGTTCATTTTACAGATTCAATGAGAATGTCATCCGCAACTTATTTTCCCGCGAACAGTTATAGCTTGTATTCAGCCTCAATATTGCTTGAATGAGCAGTTGTTGGTTGTTTATGAAATGAGAGATTTCCCTAGAAAAATACCACAGCCTCCTATTGATTTGTGATCACCCACATCACCGGCCCAATTGGCATCACTAAAAGCGTGTAAACTAAGAGATGAGTGCCTTCGAAGGAGAAGAGCATAGTCGAGTATGCCCTTGAGACAGCGAAGTACTCGTTTCACTACGACCCAATGTTAATCAGTGGGTGAGTGCATAAATTGTCAGACCTTATTTACAGTAAAGGTTATGTCGGGTCAAGTAAGCGTCAGATATCGCAAAGCACCTACGGTGCTTAAAACAGTGTAGGATCTTTCATAAGTTTTTCATTCGAGATGCATAGAGCCAAGGATGAAGCAATTGGTATACTGACTGGTTTTGCACCATAAAAGTTGAGATTTCATCAAAATATCCAAAACTTTGTGAGAGTAAGAGGCCATCAGGAACACGTACACTCAATGCTAAAGAAACAATAGAGCTCCCCAATGTCACGGAGTGCAAAGGTGCTGCTCAAATCAGCAATAAGACTCTTGATTACAACTGGATTATTTCCTATTATAATTATCATCTACATGTACTAAAATATACATTATAGTATTATGACAATTATAGATGAAAAGAGATGAATTAGTTTTAGAAGGATGAAAATGCAGTTCAAAGAGGCGCTCGCTAAGACAGTCAAAACCAAGCACGAGGTGCTTGTTTTAAGTCGTATAGAGACTTGCGCAGATGACAAACACGATTGGGATCAACGACATCAATAAATACTTGAGGTTGTTTCATATATACCGTCTCATCGAGGTCCCCATGAAGAAAGACATTGGAGATATCTATTTGAAGGATAACCCATCTCTGAGATGTTGCTAGAGAGAGTACAAGATGGATACTTGTTGGCTTCACCACTGGACTAAAAGTTTCATGGTAGTCAATGCCGGCTTGTTATTTAAAACCTTTAGCAACTAACCGCGCCTTGTGTCGTTCAATGCCCGCTTGTTATTTAAAACTTTTAGCAACTAACCGCGCCTTGTGTCGTTTGATTGAACACCGGCATGCTGCTTTATTTTGTATATCCTCTTTGAATCTCTAACATGCATGCTAGGAAGTTGTGGAACAGAGAACCCCAAGTTCCACTCTTGAGCAAAGCATTATACTCATTTGCCATTGCTTTGCACCATTCAGGAAGCCTAGAAGCTTGAGAGAAGCAACTAAGAAATCAATAGACTCCATGGAGTCCATTTTGATAAATTACCGTGTAACACATCGGATGACACGCCTAAGGGTCAGTTTGTCAACTCAGCTTGATCCTAAAACCACTCTAAATAGGGCTGGTTTCAAGCCATAATTTGTCTAACAAAATCAGTTTAGCTCATGGTTTAGTCATTTACCAAACTGAGATTAATTAATCCTGGACTAGTTTTTGTTTCCCTAAATTGGTTTAAGTTAAATTGGTTTAAGTTAAGTTGTCAAGCAAGTTCTAACTGTCAAAATCAGTGTTCTACGATTTTCATGGAATTGCATAATTGTTTATCCTTAAACCTACTTAAGAACACGTTGAGAGCATTAAAACTTTTGTTTTTTGTTTTTTATTTGATAGTCCATGTGTGTTAGAGGTAAGTCACATTTTTCGGTATGAATTTTCAATTTCCAAATTTGTCTTTCAAATTTTATCGGCAACATCCAGATAATAGGATATTGAATATTATCAATACTAGTCTAACTCAACTCTTTCAGGTGAATGGATTTTGATGGGGTGATAAAAACTGTTTAACTTTGAGTTAGTGCAATATAAAGATCATTAAACATTATTGCAATAATCCAAGAGTTATGCTTATCTTGTTACCTCTGTCATGCAAAGAAAATACTTTGGGTGTCATCTGCGTGTGACAATAATGCACTCCTTGAAGAATTCATTCTCTCTTTTATTCATCCCGAAAATACCAAACAAAAAAAATAAATAAAAATAAAACAATGCAAAAGGTCTCGATATTTCATAAAACAAAAATTGATAGATAAAAACTTTTTGAGTTTAGAGAACTAGGAAACAAACTATACACGAGTATTATTCAAAAACAAATTTTTTTAGAGAAATTATTCAAAACAAATTAGTACAAGGAACTGTAAGAGTGAATAATTGTCTTTTAACCGCCACTGGTTAATTTAGTGGGCCCCATTGATGTCAAATTAATTAGGTATCGCAGCTGAGCTGTCACTGTTAATCGGTGAATCGTCCCATCCGGTAACAAACTCTACTCACCATCATACTCCTGCAGCTAATAACCATAACAGCCGGCTTTCTCCCATTAAATTCACTCACGCATGTTAAATTTCTTGTCTTATTAATTCATTCTTTTTAATTAAAATGTTCCGCAAGGACAAATAAAATGTTACAGACCCATATAAATCGGGCCCTCGTATGGCCCTCCACTTCTCACTCACTCGGCTATATTCTTCCTCTTCTCTCTAATTCATATAAAATTTTTAAAATTAAAAACAAAAATAAAATTTTTTTTGTAAAGAATAAGAATTCAATTTCAAGTATATATCGTTCCATTTATTTCGCTCTTCTTTGATTCAAGCTTCAAGAAAAGGTAAGAACTGTTCGAATTAGTTGATCTATTAATGCTTAGTTTTCATGTGAATTCTTGCCTCTTTGTTCATTTTCATTGTGTCTAGGGTTTTTTTTGTAATCAAGTAATATTCTGTTGAAATATCACGAAGATTGACGTGGATCTCGAGAATTTTGAGTTTTTCGATGTATGGAAAGCGGTAGATGTGCATTGTGTTTCCCCCTTTTTTCCTACTGCATTATCGATTATTTATAGCAATTCAGGTTGGGTCTTTATTATATCATATTTTTTTTAATTAAAAAAATTCATGTTGTTGAAGCATATGAGAAATCAAGGTAATGGATAAGGGCTGCGCTATAAATATGTCAAATTGGAGGGAGGCAAGGTTTGAATTTAACTCAGGAACTCCCGGTTGATTATTAGAAAATCTGAATCAAATAGGGGAAATGGAGATCTTAGTGGCAAGTTGAATGGATTAATTTGAATTATATGAAATTCTGTAGACTGTTGCTAAAGTTGTTCGGAACTTTCCTTGGTTGATTTCAGTCAGCTTGGGGAATTTTTGGTTGATTGAAAACCATACTACATTCTTGAAACATGGTTGAATTTAGATGATAGGCCTAATAAGGACTTCGGAGTTACCTACTTTATGTTAAACATATAAATGGGAAAAAGAAGTTTGTAAAAAATGGCAACATTTGCGGAAAAGTTTCAAATGCAGATTTGCAAGGGTCTTTTTAATTAACCTATAATATTTTTTATGATATTTGTTTTAACAGTTCAACTAAGTCCATTGTCTTCTAAATTTATTATCGCAAATACTTTCAGGTTGATAAACATGAAATTTATCATCTATTGATATTTATATATTGTTTTTGCTGCATTTTCAGACCTACATTGATTTAGGATTGATTTTCCATGCCACAATATGCCATTCGGAAGAAATCAACGGCTAGACCCTCGGAGGTCCTCACCGTATTGCTCAACTACAACCATTGTTGTATTTGTTGCTCTTTGCCTGGTTGGGGTATGGATGATGACTTCGTCAGCTGTAGCTCCTGTTGACATGTCTTCATCAGATAACAATTCGAAGATGAAACAACAGATATCCGGGACTGAAGGCAAACCATTTGAGGATAATAACGGTGATGTGCCCTTAGATGCAAGCAATGGGGATACTAATACCAATTCAAACAGCGAAACAAGTGAATCTCAATCTGAATCTTCTCAGAATAAGGCTGCGCAGGAAGCGACAATACAAAATGCAGAGGGAAAAACTCAGGGAGAAAATTCTGTTAAAGGGAAAGAAGGCACAGAAGAAGGGTCAACTGATACATTAAAGAATACAGGGGGTGAGAAGGATTCAGTTGAAAATGAAACGAGCAAGGGTAGAAATTCTGATCAAAAAGAAAATAGTGTAGAGGGAAAGAGCGTAGCAAACAGTGAACAGGAAAAGACTCCAGAAAAGAACTCTGATATGGAAGAAAACGGTCAGAAGGAAAAGAACACTGAAAAAAATACCGATCAAACAGAAATCAATGTTCGAAATAAGAGCACACAACAGAAACCAGATGAAACTGCAAGAGGTGAGCATCAACAATCAGAGGCTCCGAAGAATTTGGACCAAGAGGGTAAATCTGATGGTGATACAGTGCTCGATAAAATTGACAAAGGACAGATAGAGGATAAAATGGATCAAAGCCAGGACAAGGTTACTGGACAAGTTTCTGATGAAAAAAGAACCGAGGGCCAGGCAAACACGCGTGATTCTAAGGAACTACTTCCCTCCGGAGCTCAATCTGAGCTGCTCACTGAGACCAATCCCCAGAATGGAGCTTGGTCTACACAGGCTTCTGAGTCAAAATACGAGAAGGAAGCATCTTCTTCATCAAAGGGACAAGGTGTTAATTTCGGCTGGAAACTCTGTAATGTCACTGCTGGAGCAGATTATATACCTTGCCTTGACAATGAGAAAGCTATCAAAAAGCTCCATAGCACTAAGCATTATGAACACAGGGAGAGACATTGCCCTGAGGAAGCTCCGACTTGTCTCGTTCCTCTGCCGGATGGATACAAAAAGTCAATCGAGTGGCCTAATAGTAGGGACAAGGTATCCAAAGTTAATTTTATTTTATTTTATTTTTTGTCTTTAGAAATGTTATTCCCTTTTTCTGATGACATATATACTGCAGATATGGTATCATAATGTCCCTCACACGAAGTTGGCTGTTGTAAAGGGACACCAAAATTGGGTTAAAGTTTCTGGAGAATATCTTACTTTCCCAGGTGGTGGAACTCAGTTCAAGAATGGTGCATTGCACTATATTGATGTTATTCAGGAGGTAACTTTCCTCGCTTTTCAAGTCTTTGTTTTCATAGATACTTTTGTACACGAGTCATTCCCAATGATCTTTAACCATACTTCATATGATTCTGAACTGGTTTCAAACAGCTCATCTATCCTTTGCTTTGAACGATTGAATATACTCTTCATATGTTCGTGTTTGTATGGACTTTGATGCATACATCTTTCACCAACATTATAGAGAATGCCAAGTGTATTGATTAACCTGTAATTGCGTACAGCTATATTAGGAACCAGATATGCCTTTCCAAGAATTTTCTTTGTGCAAAGCTTTTTCTTCTGTCATGCATTCTCTATATTGCAAATATTGCATTGATGTTAAGAAGCATTAGGCTTTCCTGGGGTTTAGATACTTTGGTTGTTTGCTGATATTTGTTTCTTGTTTTTTAATTTTTTCTCTCTGAGGAAAATTCCCAGGATCACATAGGGAGCTCCTTCAAACATAGATTTATATTTTTCTTGCATTTAGATATCTATTCTGTGTAAATATTTTTTTCCTCTTTAATAACTGTTGCTTCTTGAGAATTGCCAGTCACACATATGTGATATATTTAGATTCACATGAACTAATCCATTCATCCTTTCAAAATAAAAGAATCTAGAGTCCTTCCTTCGGCATGAACATATCTCAGCTTCTTGTTTAAATTTTTTTTTTTGTGTGTTTCAGGCTTTGCCTGATATAGCATGGGGAAAACGAAGTCGTGTGGTATTAGATGTTGGCTGTGGAGTCGCTAGCTTCGGAGGTTACCTCTTTGACAGAGACGTGCTTACCATGTCATTTGCTCCGAAAGATGAGCATGAAGCCCAGGTGCAATTTGCTCTTGAACGAGGAATTCCAGCTATATCAGCTGTCATGGGCACAAAAAGACTTCCTTACCCTGGCAGAGTGTTTGATGTTGTTCACTGTGCCCGCTGTAGGGTTCCATGGCATATAGAAGGTATATTTTACTCTAAGCAGTAATTTTCTTCTTCTTCTTTTTTTTGCCCCCAAACTATCTTCAGGATTATTTAGGTGGTATCTTGCAGGTGGTAAGCTTTTGTTGGAATTGAACCGTCTGCTTCGACCTGGTGGATACTTTGTCTGGTCTGCTACTCCAGTTTACCAAAATCTTGAAGAAGATGTAGAAATCTGGAAAGGTAAGACTATTTCAAAAGTGGCAATTGAGGCACTAGTTTTGAGGATCATGCTGATTGAAATACAAACTTAGTTTGTTTCACATTATTTAACTTTCGAATCGTGTGGTAATTGATGCCAGCCATGAGCAGCCTAATGAAGTCCATGTGCTGGGATATGGTGATCAAGACGAAGGATGATGTAGACCAAGTTGGTCTAGCAATCTTTAGAAAGCCTTCTAACAATTCATGCTACGAGAACAGAATAGAAAGCAGCCCTCCATTCTGTAAAGAATCTGATGATCCTAATGCAGCCTGGTAAACTTATGGGAAGTTGAGCTTGTGCTTCTTCTATTACAAATATGTAAATTTTGTAAACTTGGCGCATTTCATTTGTTCAGGAATGTTCCTTTACAGACCTGCATGCATAAAATTCCAGTAGGTGCTGCTGCTCGGGGGTCCAAGTGGCCAGAAAATTGGCCGCTGAGGTTGGAGACAGCGCCTTACTGGCTGGATAGCTCTCAGACTGGAGTATATGGTAAACCTGCTCCTGAGGACTTCAAAGAAGACCAAGATCATTGGAATAATGTCGTTGGCAATTCATATTTGAATGGCATGGGAATTGATTGGTCTAAAGTGCGAAATGTTATGGATATGAGAGCTGTATATGGAGGGTAAGCAAGTTGCACCCTGTTCTATCGAATTCTGCAATCTCTATAGTTAATAATGCTTGCAAACATTGCCTTATTTTTATAAGTTCCATTAGTAAAAAATGATCACCATTTGATATTATCTTTACCTTTTCTGTTTTCGTCTTTAAAAAAGACAAAAAATGGTAAAGAAAAAAAGAAGAAGAAGAAAAGGAAGGTATTTGCGGTACCATTAATACTATCTTTACTAATTTTGTTTTAACTGATTTTACCTGCTATATTGATGTTTTAGTACTGACCTGTCTCTCAGATTTACTTGTAATTGTAGTATCATATGAAATATGTCTTTCACGAGCTTTAAATGAGTTTCAATGTTATTATAACTATAATTATCATTTCAAGGTTTATTGTCTCATTTGTATTATATAACATTTGAATTCTACTACATGAGATGAATAAGTACGTCTATATTTACTTATGATTATACTTATGGGGTTGTTTTGAACAGGTTTGCTTCAGCTTTGCGGGACATGAAATTGTGGGTAATGAATGTAGTCACAATCGATTCCCCAGACACACTTCCTATTATATATGAGCGTGGACTCTTTGGGATGTATCATGATTGGTGTGAATCTTTCAGCACCTACCCGAGATCATATGATCTTCTACATGCAGACCATCTATTTTCCAGGATCCAAAAGAAGTAAGTTTTGTGCACAGATTTCGGTTTTGTGCACAGATTTCACATACTTGCAACTCAATTCCGTTCTGAAGTAAACCACTAGATTTATTGAATCTAGTCTCTTTTATTTACATATTGTCAACTTATTTACAGAAGCTGTCCAGGTTGAGCTTAAAAGAATGAATTATTTTCGGCAAATTATTGCCATGTACTCTCACAGTTTCCGCCTTAATGAATGTACAACCTGTTTGGCATAAGAAAAAGACTCTGAGAAACTAAAATATTGATATCCAGACTGTGAAAGTCTCTGACCATTACACCAAAACTCCGAAGTTGTCGTGAGAGTTGAGGGTTATAGTTTTATATTCTAACATGCCCTGGGAATTGAGCGCCCTTTTTATGGGCCGAAACCTAGACTCACACATTGGTGTCAATTTTTTAGAAAATCTGCTTTAAATTCGTGGCTTGCGGGATTTGAACGAGGATTGCTCTAATGCCATGTCAAATTCTCTTACAATTACACCAAAACTCCAAAGTCATGGTGAGGGTTAGAGGATTATATTTTTATATTCTAGCACAGACCCTATAGGAGGTGTCCAGTGGTGACGTACCTAATTCTCAAAACTAAAAACAAACCTGAACACTTCTGTATATGATTAATCTCACCTAAATAACTTTGCCATCTTTGATTCAAAACATTATATATCAGGTTTTTAGGTGGTTCTAAATTTCAGATATCACTTCATACAATGCCAAGGACAGGACCTATTCACCTCGACTCTCGACTCATAACCTTTACGCCTGGTTCATTCATTGCAATGAATCATTTAGATTCCTCATCTCCCTTTATCAGCGAAGATAAATCATGCTCATGTGACCATGTCTAATGCTTTTTAAGCGTAACTTAATTATTTTAATACCAACTAGTATTCCGGTGGACGTGATGTGTGCATATGATACAGAATGTGGGGTAGGTGGTAGTGGAATTGTGAAAGGAATGAATAGTTTCTTAGATTTGTTTGTACTTTTTCTAAGTGTGAGGTCATTTCCATATTCTTTTTCCTAGTTTTAAGCATTTATGTAGCTTGTTTCAAGTGAGGTGTCATTTCTTAGTTTTTTTTAAATAGCAGAGCATTCTGGCATTCAAAAAATGTGATAGTATAGAAGTATAGATTTGCACCAGTCATTTGCCGTCCACGGCGGTGATAATACCTAATCATAGTTGAAAAATCCCATATTCTCCGTGTTATGGCAATATTTTGACAGTAAGGTCTAGTTGATAAAATCAGTGGGTTTTGAATCCCAGGTTCAAGTTGATTATGGCATAGTTCACCATAATACTAAAATGAGCGACCTGCCATTTCAGCATTCGTGCATCATGACCGTGTTTCTTTTTTCTATCTTTCTTGTTTCGAGGGAAATAAGGGCTTAGACCTTAGTATTATGAGAAAGAAAGATTAAAGTACAAAGGATGTTTATCTAGAGATAGCTTGATACTGAGGGTTAATAAATAAGAAAACCACAAAGTTAATTAAAACATTCAGCAGGTAACAGAATCTGAAGTGTTCTGGGAAAGATCCTAGAGAGGCTGTATTAGTCATCTCATTGTCCTTAAAATCCTGAAAACAAAGTGACACCCAAATATTGTTATTCTTTGAACTTTCTCTTTCGTCCCTTTAATTATTTTTCTCCTACTTTCAGATGCAAGGTATTGCCGTTAATGGCAGAAGTGGACCGGATGCTGAGACCAGAAGGGAAGCTTATTGTAAGGGATAGTGCAGAAGTGATTGACGAGGTCGAGAGAATTGCAAAATCTTTGAATTGGGAGATCAAAATGAGTTTTTCTAAAAAAGGTGAAGGGATACTTTGTGTCATGAAGACAACGTGGCGGCCTAGGGAGCTAGATGCAAGGAGGTAGAGTCCAGTATATTTCGACCATGTCTTTTAAATCTTTTTGATGGATTTTTTCCCCTTTTTGTTCTTGCTTACTGTGTTGTGTTGCTTCTGAGAAGGGATAGATGCATTGTATATTACATTACAAATTTGTTGTAGAATCATACAAATTTTGATGAAATACTTGGCAAGGCTTGAATAGAATGGCACAAATAGACTGGTCTTGGTCATTTTTGTCAGCAGAGGTCAAGTTTTGAATAGAATGGCACAAATAGACTGGTCTTGGTCATTTTTTGTCAGAAGAGGTCCTAATGTTACCTGCTGCTGGAGCTTCTTTTTTTTTGGGGGGGAGGTGTGTGTGTTGTGTGTGTGTGGGTAGAGGGGGGGGGGGGGGGGGGAAACACGAGGGAAACCTTAGTAGGGTATGAGGATATCCATGGCGAAACACGAGTTCAATCCCCAAACAGTACCAAGTAAACCCCGGTGTGTGGGTTCCACCTCCCATTCCCACACTCCAGAGGCAGACGAGATTAGAACCACGGATGTGGGGAGTGTTGGCAGTATTACCACTATCCCCCAGGCCATTGGGCTACCCGCGGGTGGGTTGTATTGCTGGATTTATAAGTAACAACAGTGATGATGATGAAACAGTACAGAGTAAAAGCAGGAATATCCATGAGAAAATTTTATCAGATGTTAAATAAAATGTGTTGACCATGAGTCAGAACCTTTAGAAACCAAGTATTAACTGAAAATTAACGTCCAACCTTCCGAAACAAAATTCTTTGTGGTGATAAACTGGTGGGAGAGCCTGGGACTAAATAATGCACCGTGCATTCATCTATGTGTCTCTTTATCTAGCTAGCTGGGCAAATTAAGGGGTTTGAGATCGTCTGAAAGAGAAAAGAAAAAAATTCATACGGTCTCGTAAATTAGCTATTGCGCGTTCATAAAAATCAATCATTGTCAAGACTTTCCCAATGTTTTTCATTTGTGAAGGGTGTCTATTTAGGTCCAATTATAAAGATTGCAGCTACAAGTGCATGTAACTGAGACATTTTTATTATTATTAATTACCAATACCCGACCACTTGAGCTCACCCAGGACCTCCCTGTCTTTTTACATACAGAAGAGCAAGACCTCCGATCTTGAACCTAGTACGACATTACTCTTCACCAACGCCTCCCCTATCTTGACTCTTTCTTTTTAAGGGAAGCAATTAGGATCACAGACCCTCTCTCGAGTTTGTCAATCACATGCCTCTCTCCGCGTTGAAATATCCCCTCTCCATTTCGGCACATTTTCATACGAAGCCGTGTGGGGCCAAATCTAGCCTTGAATCTCAACCGCCCATCAAAATCACGGCCTGGATGAGGAACGATATGACCAACAAAGGCATTTTGAGCTAGTAAGCACCCTTTATAAGTTACAGGCTCTAGCTCAAACTCCCCTTAATTATTCTCATTCTCTCTTTGCTTATTATAGTTAAGGAGTCATGGAGAGCTCTACTAGTAACGCTAGTGAGAGGAGATTTCCTCCAAGACGAGGGGAGATCAAGCGAAGGATTGCGTCTGCGCTATTTGATTTCATCCGCAAGGGTTGTCGCTTCAACATGTGCACTAGGTCATGTTGGTGGTTCTAGTGATGCTTAATCTTAGAAACAATTCTATAGTGTTTGAAATAGTTCTTTCTAATTTCCTGTTTATTAGTAGCATCACTTATCTATGTTTATATGTAGTTGAACACGGGACCTCATGTACTATCCCCTACTGGCGGTTTGACCACTTGTAGTTCTATTGCTGCGGACAGACTCCCAATTAATTTTTTTTTCTTGACTCTTTTACCTTCCGGTCTATTCGTCAAAAGAAACAATTTCCTCTTTCTCCAAGGGTAAAAGAGTCATAACAATTCACTTGGGGGCTTTATCTCCGACAATAGAACTGAAGGGGTTTATGGTCAACTAGCCCATGATTTAAATGATGGTTCAAATTTGTATTACAGTATTTATGTTAGACTATTAATTAAAGAGAAACGTGAATATCTCAGTAAATTCTCTTGTATTGATTTGTGAATAATTGTGCTTGGTGGCAAGCAAATGGGCTTGTTGCTCCATGTACACTTATGCTTGGTGTATGTGTGTGTGTGTGTATGATGGAAAATAACAAAATTTCATTAAGAGCAGAGGGTAAATACATAATTTTGAATGTCCCTTAACAGAATGTCAAGATAAAAATCCAACCAACAATTTAAAACCATGTTTCCTGCACAAAGATGAGCAAGAGAATTAGCTATCTTATTCCCCTCTGTTGATGCTCGGATCACACAGTCACTAATTTGGAGTGGGATTAGAGTTTAGGAGAGTGGGGTCCGCTTTCTCCCCTAGACGCCTGGTGGCAGGATGCGTCGGAGGTACTTTCGCTCCGGAAGGACACTTGCTAAAAGGGGACGGAGTTGGGATCTCCGGTGGTCCCTCCGACGATCAAGTCAGTATCAGAGAGTGAGAAAATGAGATTGTAATGTATGGAGAGGATTCCTGGGCTAAAGCTTGCTTAGCTTGTTCATTGAACAACTCACTATTTATATGGAGGGTCGGAGGGCATTTTGGTCTCTCCGGCTGGTGCTGCAGTGGAGCGTGAGTCAGCCCTATGCTTACATATGTTGACTCAATGATGGGACTAGAGCTGGCAGTGGAGGCTGAGCCGGACAGCCTTGATAGGTGTCGAGTGAGGATTGGTGCAGGAGTTAGTGTTGTTCCCTCGACATTAATGAGGAGGGGATTAGTTATGCACACAGCCAGAGAGCTCCAAGGTACCTTAATTATCATGTGAGACGGGGGAATCAAGGCACTGGAGATTCAATTAATGCGACGGCGACGTGCTGTCGGGTCCAAATTCCGCATAACCGTCGCCTGGGGGTGGGGGCTTGGGCCGGCCGAGTGGAAAATGTTGTGTCATCGAAGATGCTGGCCAACACCGCCTTTCACGTCGTCCATAAGGGTAGTCGACTTGGGGGACGGCAAGTACCGCCATTCGCGTCGTCCCCAAGAATAGTCGACTTGGGGGACGACTGGTTTCGTCTCCCGGATTGACTCACAATGGTAGGTCAGTTGAAGGGTCATGGAGGATGGCAAGTACCGCCATTCGCGTCGTCCACCAGGGTAGCCGACTGGGGTGACGACTGGCCTCGTCTCTCGAGCCGTCCAGGGGATTCGAACCAGGATGTCCTAAGCTTACTCACTTACCCTAAACGTTGGTATTTCCCTCTGGATTAGAGGGTTAATTAATG
>JBAKGM010000081.1:6812075-6829169 GCA_037177215.1 Asparagus racemosus | reverse complement strand
AGTTATCAATGACTAGGCTACTAATACTATTAGACATTGCAGAAAATTATTATGTCTTTGCATCCTTTTGTTGGTATAAGGCCATGGTGATTAAAATGAATAAAGTTTAAATAAAAAGTCTTGGACTGAAACAAATAAATATGAATTGATCTTTTTATTAAAGGTTTACCTAGGAATGAAGTCCTATATTCATCGATGAGAATGAGGTTAAGCACAAAGATGAGATCACGGATAGTAGGAACCCAACCTTCTAATTAACGAGTTGTTCCCATGAAGTAGGTTCAATGTGGTAAAAACACGCTGACTTGATGTTCTCGAGTGGAGCATTGACCTCTGGAGTTACACTCCTTTGTAACGTTAGATGCATTTATGATTTGCATTATGTTAGCTACAACCCCCATTCCTATGATGACAGTGCTCATATGATGAAACTGGGTAGGATGAATTACACTCTGAATAAGTCCAATGTACAAGTTATAGGGGGTACTATATCTAGTTGTAGTACCCTTGGAGGACTTATCTACATGAGAGCAACAGTGAAGACCACGGTTGGGAGGTCAGGGGCTGACCCCTAGAAAATCTTATGAGATGGTATTTGTAAGAATGATCATTACCACTCTACCCCGCTCGCTCAATGGATGATTGCATACTGCGTGTATTTGTCAATATCTGATAAAGGGGCCTAATTCAAGGCCTAATCCATTATGTCCCTCAAGTTGCAATAAATATCACTAAGGGAAGATTCAAAGCCAAATGCTACCTATTTTGAATCCACAGTATCAGGTTGGCCGACCTGCTTTCCTTTTGTTTTGTTTATACACTGTGTGTATCCTATACTTATCCTTGAAACTCAACCTTTTTGGGGGGGGGGTTTACCTTTTATAGGAAAAGATTTGAGTTTCTATAATATCTTATCATTTTCCTATGTTAATAATTTATTATCTTTAATTTAAGAAATTGAGCAGTTATAACCATCTCCCCTCGTCCTACACTCCTCGAGCGAATGAAAAGAAAAAAGAAGAACGTGAGAAAAAGTTGTTAAATGTGGAAAAGTATCCAAGAGTTCATGGAGGAAGAAGTGGAATCCATTTGAAACATATCTCCAACGCCTTTAAAAGGAAACGTGCAGAAAGAAGGAAAGTACAGAAAAGGGAAAAAAATCTCATCTTCTCCTATGACTCTCTTCCTCTCAAAGCCCTAAAATTCAGTTATCATTTTCAAGTTTTCTTTATTCTCTAGGCAACAATCATTCGCGCAGAGACTTGAGGAGTGCCCGCATCCTCAAGTATTGGTTTCTCCGGGGGTTTTTATCACTTGGAGACGGATCGCCATTAAAGCCTACACGCGGGCGGGCCTCTGTTTTTCTAGGGGAGTGTTTACACGACTGCTCCTTACAGGTCAGCGATCGCTACTTCTCTTTTATTTATTTGTTTATTGAATTGCTTTTTATGCAATTTTTTCTAACATAAATGCCAATAAAAGTTCAGAGAGAAGGAACACAAATAAATGATATTTACGAGGCGTGTGTTACTTAGTTCCAGAGGAAGACAGTTGACTCCAGTCATCACTATAATAGGATGTAAGAGGATGCATAAAGGCTATAGATGCAAATTTTAGGGATGCAAAGGACATGTCTGCATGCACACAAATTCAAGAAGTAAATATTGCAGAATGCAAACATGTTCTTCTGTAGTGCAACAAAATGAAGCCAGAAATGGAAAGAAAAACACATTACTTAGTACACATCATATGCTTTCACATAAGGATATGAATGATAACTTTGTGGATTGCAAGAACGTCAGGGGAGAGTATTTTCAGTACCTTTCCAGCAATATCAGGAGCTGAACCATGTACGGCCTCAGCCATGCAAATGCCTCCCTCACCAATATTGCAGCTGAAGATAAATTGTATCAATGAGATAAATTATTGTCAAATTGCCATTGAATTAGAAGATAACAATGGTGTACCTAGGAGTCAAGCCCAAACCACCGATCAAGCCAGCGCAGAGGTCACTGATAATATCTCCATAGAGATTTGGCATCACTAATAAGTCAAAAAGAGAAGGATTTTTCACAAGCTGTTACAAGAAAGGCAAAACTGAGTCAGAACTGAGAAGAAGAAAAGGACTGAAAAGTATTTTGCGGTAGCAAATAGCTTTAAAGCTCTACTCATGCATTTGTGATGAGAGGCACTCATTTCTCAAGGATATTTAATTTATATCTTCAATCATGTATACATGATAAGAGGCATTCATACCATCATGCAGCAATTGTCGATGATTACTTCCTCATAAGTAATCTCAGGGTACCTTTCAGCAACCTCACGGCAACACTGCAAATGAGACAAATTAAGAACTTGAATAATTTTACTTTAAACCTTTGATATTAATTACCATAGTTAGCATACCTTGAGGAAAAGGCCATCAGTCTTTCTCATGATGTTTGCTTTGTGTATAGCTGATACCCTTCGCCGGCCATTAGTCTTGGCATAATGAAAAGCATATTCTGCAACCCTAACACTTGCTTGACGAGTAATGATCTTGAGACTTTCCACGACTCCTCTCACCACCTTGAGTTAACATCATGAAATGCTTTTAATGACCCTTATTACACAAATCATGAATAAATGGTACAGTGCAACAAAATTTTTAGTCTATAATACCTGGTGTTCAAGGCCACTATACTCCCCTTCAGTGTTCTCACGAATTGTGACCAGATTGACATCATCATATCGAGTTTTGTACCCAGGAAGACTATAACAAGGTCTGACATTGGCATACAGACCCAACTCCTTTCTTAAAGTTAGATTTAAAGATCTGTGGCCCTTTCCAATAGGCGTAGCCATTGGTCCCTTCAATCCCACACCATTCTTGCGTACTGACTCCAGACTTTCCCATGTTACAAAGCTCTGTGTTCTTGGGTCCACTTGGTCCCCAACAAAATGTTCTTCCCAATCAATAGGCACTTCACCAGCATTGAACACCTGCAGTGAAACAAATCAACTGTGGTTAGCATTAAACTTAATACTACAACAAAAGGTTAGGATTTTATGAATGTTAAGGAATATATTATGGAGATCTGTGATGTTATAGTTATGTTAGGAATATATAGTTGAGAGATGTTAAAGATGTGATTGAGAGAATAAAGGAATATGCTTAGCATATTCCTATATGTAACATGTATTTAATTCCTATTAGTATAAATATAAAAGATCAACAGAGCTCTAGAATTGAGACTCTAGTTTCCCTCAAAATTAATTTCAACAATGATATACAAATCGTGATACAATTACAACAATAACAAAGTTTTTATCCCAACATTGTGGGTTCAACGACATAAATTCCTACCACTCATTTATATTGCAGGTCATCTCCTCCGTTAATTTATCATATCCTTGTTAATTTCTCCTAACCAAGTTCTTTTAGGGCTACCTATAGTCCTCTTTTTCCCATTTACTATAATCTAATCACTTATCATCATTGGTGTATTTAGTGACCTCTATGGTACATAACTAAACTATCTCAATCAATTTTCTTATTTTCCTCTCGATAGGAGCAATCTTTAATCTCTGGATGCACTTATTTTTATCCTATCTTTTAGTGTATATCCACAAGATCATCGTGACATTCTCATTTCTACTACGCTCATTTGTTTTTACACGTTTTCTATCCAACATTTTGATCCATAAGTATTGATGGTCTTATAACTGTCCTATAGACTTTTCCTTTCAATTTCATAAGTACTCTATAGTCACATAAAACCCTAGAAGCACTTCTCCATGTTAACCAACCTGATTTGTTTGATGAACCAAGTCGTTCTCAGTCATGATATCATGAGAAAAACTTGGTCCTAAATAACGAAAGTGATTGCCCTTAGGCATACCTTCACCGTCAATATGCCCTGTACACTCATTCCTCTTCATGATTTTTCTAAAATTACACTCAATGTATTATGTTTTTGTTCTACTAATTCTTAACCCCTTAGATTCGAGAGTCTTCTCCACCTCTCTACTTTAGAAATTATCTCTTCCCTGCTCTCGACAACCGGTGTTTCAAAAATTGGCTAATTTTATCGATTTATTGCCGAGGTATTGGAATTGGACCACAGCAGCAATGATTTCTGTAAATTTTATTGTTTATCATTTTTACCGGTTTTGTCCGATATATCGGTGTAAACCACTTAATCGCCCGAATTTTGGAGCGGTTTAAATTATCTGATTTGTCTACAAATCACATTCTAACTATTGGTTCAGTTTTGGATCACAAAACTCTTGTTTTCCCGACTTGCCTCAATATCCACTAAATCAAAGCAAAATAACTCACGCACCTATTCCTTTCCCATTGCTCGATTTCCTATCCCTAATTTCTTTCCGCCTCCATTGTTCTCTCCTCAAATTCAATTGCTCAGAGCTTCTCACTTTCCCTCTCGCTCGTTCGAAGCTTCTCTCAGTCGAAGACCCTCTCTCGATGGCATTCCAAGTCAAAGCTCGACAACCCTCAAAGCTCTTTTGAAGGCGTTCGACCCCCGAAGCTCAATGATATGGTATGTCCACATTTCCTTTAAGTGTGCTTAGATTACATTTTAGCACATTAGATTATATATATGCATCATCGCACACCATCCAATATGGCACTCCGATTTTTATTACCTATCCCCAATAAATCCCCATAACCGCAATCCGATATGAATTTTGGCCGTCTGAAATATTCGTGATAATCAATATTTAAAACCTAGTTGACAACCATCTATATCTCAAGAATGCTTCAGAAATAACTTGTGCTCTTCCTTTTTATGAAATTACTACTCCAGTTCATTGCCATGATTGAAGTGTTTTCAGATGGCCATTTATACACTCGATTCAGAACTGACAAAAACAACCTGTGTGACTCGGAAATCTCAAACTTTGCCTTTAGCTGTACTTGTATTGTTGTTTGCATATCGGCTCACGTCATGACGCAAAATTATGTGTTCATTAGTCAAAGGCCATGGAAGGCCTCATAACGCCATCATAGCCATATTATCATCAGTCTCTTACTTTACAAACACAAAAACTATTAAGTTCTAATATGGCTTCCTTTCCGTTCAATTTAACTGCAATTACATCCATACAAACATTTGCCATTAAATAAAAAAAAAACAAAATACAAGATATGAATCATTCAAAAATCAAATGAAAGGGAAACTAATCGAAACCACCCATCAACTAATGAATAAACACAAACCTGCTTTACGGATTCGGCGATCTCAGGCCCGATCCCATCGCCGGGAAAGAGCGTAGCTGTGATCGGAGTCGCCGCAGTCGAGAGAGATCGAACGCCCGAGACCTGCTCGAATAAATTCCCTCGGACGAGACGACGAAGCGCCATCAAATTAACTGATTCAAAAAAAAATACAAAAATAAGCTTTTACGGATCCAAAACCCTAGAGTCGACAGAATCGAAAGAAGAAAAGTGAAATTTTCGATGATTACTCGAAGAAACCCTAGAGAGAGAGAGAGAGGAATCAGCAGAAAGCGTCGTCGGCGAATGAGAGAGAGAGAGAGAGAGAGACGGAGTGGACCGAGCCCCTCCTCGGTTTTGTGCAGCTCGGTTGACCCTGACGAGCGCCAGTTTTATTTGGTGCAAATTGGTTGGCAAATGGAGTCCTGCCGTTATTAACCTGCTAACACCAGCCAAAATTGACTCACAATTTTCCTAAGTTGTAATAAATCTTAATTAAGCAAAGTATTGTACAAGTTATAAATGGTTATATGCCTAGTACTAGTATTAGGCGGAAAATAAGGAAGAAAAAAAAAACTTTACATGAATATAGACAGTAAAAATATCAATAGTACAAACGAGAGAAGAGTCAACATTAAAAAAAAGTCAAATATAATTAACAACTTTAAAGTGGACATTAGGTAGGGGTGCCAAAAAAATATACGTACCCGCAAATATCTGTATCCATAACGGATACGAATATGATTACCAAAGTTTATAACCAATAAGATACAGTTACGGATATGGTTATGCATTGAAATATGTGGATCTATATCCGAAATATCTGAACGTATGTCAATCATACAATTCAAATTGTTTTAATCCTTAGATTAATAGATTTAAGACTTATTTTGATGATCAAATGATATCATCTTAGTTTTTTAGATATAACAAATATAATAATGAACTCTCTTGTATCTTAAGAACTATATTTTTAGACGTACATCCGTATCCGTATATGATTTTAGTGGATATGGATATGAGTTCTCCTTACCGAGACATATTCGTATCCATATCTGTATCCGTGATTAGTGAGCAGATACAGCAAGTATCATATCCATATCCAATCCGTTAGCAACCCAGCACCAGAGGACACTGTTGCACATTTAGGATTCTCACAGTCCTCTCTATGCTTTTCCACGGCAGATCGCCTATGTGATATTTTCCCAAGATTATAAAAGATGTATCATAATACTGTCCGTATCTGAAACCGAGCGCAAACAAATATCTTCTATACTCGTTCCAATTATAAATATGAATACGGTTTGCATTTGACTTTGCTTTGAAATATGCATGCCATTTGTTTTCTAGATCGCCATGCACCAAGAGGAAATATGCTGCTCTGAAGTTTTCCACTCTGCGCTAGACGTCACAACACTATAAGCAAGTCTCAGAAAGAAAAAATGTGACGTGGGAAATTGACAGATAGTAACCCAACTTTCAACGAAATGATCACTGAACTGACAAGGGCCAGGGTTACATTTATAAAGATGTTATAAACTACAAAACACTGCATAACGAATTCCTCATTTTCGACTCGCTTCGCCCACAAAAATAAATTTAAACAGAAAACTGATTTCAACAACCTATTCCCACTTGGAAACAAAAATCAAAACTGTGATGCTCCCTACTCTCCATAGTTGCGTTAGCGAGATTATGCCAAAGCTGAGAATTTCTTCGGATGAACACAATTTGAGTTCAGCTTTTCGTGTATCTCCCTAAACTTCTCCTTCAACCTTCCTATCTGCAGAGATACAACAAAACAAAGTGGATTGACTAAGTAACATGCATAAAATGTTAAGAATCAGTACTAAAGATGATACCCTTTTCAGTTCAATCTCTAAGTCTCTTTTGTGCTGTCCAAGAGAGCTCCGCAGCTGAGTGATATCAAAGATACTATCCAAATCGTCTTCGAACGCAGACTCTAGGTCTTCCCTCAAAAGTGCGGGTAACTTGTCAACCACCGGCATGAGGAGAAAACAATTAAACTGCAAATTGGAATTTCGGTTAAAGAAATAGAAAGGTGTAACTATTATATGCGGGCAACGTGTGATATTTGGGGGGGAAAACCTGTAGAGGGCCCTTCAAAGAAAATTATGTAGGGATGACAGAGATCGAACTAAGAGCTTCAGTAGAGCAAATAACAATTCTAAATCAGTATGTGCAATAAATATCCGTGCAATCAATGATACTATATCACTGCAATTCTTCCTCTCTATATGATTTACTATTGAGGGCCGTATAGGAATTTCTTTCTCTGATTTTGATTGATTAACTAGCACATGAAAAGGAGAAGAGAAGCACCACAAAGCGACATTGAACTGAAATGCACGAGATATTGGTATATCATTCAACAAAGAGATAGCACCAAAAGCTTGGAAGCTGGCAGTCAATCTTAGGATTTTTTTTAAATAAAAATACTATGAAGTAGAATATCAGAACATAAAACAAGATTAAGCCAGATAGGAAGGTAGAGGGTTTACATTGAGATGGTATGCCTATGCAAGGTAAAAGAAATTTTTCCTAATTTTGCAGTGACTGGTGGAAAAGAACTATAGGAACTAAGAGAAGCGTGCTCATGAAAGAAACCAGCATTCATCAAAATAAACATCTAAGCATCTCCCAACAAAAGGCGTTGGCTATGAGTATCATAAGGAGACTAACAGTTAACTTGTAACAATATAAGAACCTATTCATTTCAAGAAATGTCAGTTTTTGGAGAATAAAATGCATCATTATGTGAAAATACACGAGTTTGTCAAGCAATTAGAAATATGATAACTTTCATCATAGTTCGAAATTTGTCTCAGGTACAGAATGATGGTCTAAAAAGGAGATAGTAGCGAACAAAACAGGAAGCATTGTGCGTGTGTATGCTTAAAAGGGGGGGGGGGGGGGGGTTGATATAGGTAAAACACCAGAACATAGGAAATCCTAATCATAATTTCACGGAAGCATGAGTAAAGAAGAGAATACATGAGAACTGATGTCATAGTTATAAGTTGAAGTTCCAATCAAACAAAAATTGTAGCAGAATATGGATGAAAATAAATGGTCAATGTCTTCTAGACCTTTAGACATAAATCAACATTCGCTTAAAACAACATACAAGGCCAGAAATAATAATCAATATGAAAACTAAGGTAACTATGAATACGCACCTTCAATTCAGTTGACACCAAAAACTGTTCTTTAATGCCATGGAAGATCTGATGCACTAATGCATACACAATTCTTTCAGAAGATGGCGCAAGCCTCCGATTCCATAATGTACTATCCAAAAGATCAACAAGTCTCGTCTCTGTTGTATGACTACAAGAGTTTGTATCTGTCTTCTTGTTATCAAGTTTTGTGTCATTGTTAACAGGCCCAAAGGATGAGTCTTGCTGAGTAGGCGCCGAACAAGAAGAATTTCCACCAAAAGAAGAGTGGTCCATGCTAGCAAAAGAGTCTAGGAATTGGCGGAGACCAGCACGATTCTACGAACAAATGTTACTATTAGAATGCTTTTGCAAAGAGCACTTGTCAAAGCATACAGTAGAAATGAGTTATGACCTTGTTATGGAGGGACCAGGTAACATAGCGAGTCGTGCACACCAAATCTTCCATGCATCTGCAGTAAACTATTTAGTATTAGTAGAAAATAGTACTCATGAAGCAAAGTTCCCAATAACTTAGGCTTGACAACTGCGATGAGCAATGTAAGGCTCATCAAACCTTTGTACCTCCGTTCAGCCACTTACTATTGCAGTTTTCAAAATCAAAATTCTACTATGAACACAATAACTGCGCTGTAATTGTTCTTCGATTTGTACTCAAATAACTAAAGTGACATAAATGCTGACAAAAAAGAAAAATGTTAAGCAACAATCACTTACTTGTCACGGCATGATCGTTCAGTGGTCTCAGCAAAATTATTGAAAGCAACCTCAACACGCTTTAGGAACACCTCATGGCCACTAAGATGCTCACCATCTTTCTGTCAAAAGTCAGTAATCACGTAAAAGAAAAGACAGGATGACAACATGATCCAGTCATTCATGATTTTTGATAAACTGTACCTGCAGAAGATATACTGAGATATGGAGCAACCTCTTAAGTATATATAGAAGCCTATAGCCCAACTGTTGGAGGAAAGGAAAAATGTCATATGGAGTAAATACAACGAAACAAGCATGGAGAAGATGTTCTGTAATTACTGAAGCAGCCAACTTAATGATCAATATCTTACATTGGCTCTGAACCCACATTAGAAGACTATAAGATATGCAAGGAAAAGATGCTAAAAGACAAGTTAAAAAGGACCGGGTACTACCAAGCAGGATTTTTTTTTTTTTTGGGGGGGTGGGGGGGGGGAACAGATTGAATGGTTTTCCAAATCTGCGCACGAGAAAAAACTAGGATATATCTCCAATTGGCTCTTTGACTTATTCTCTACCTCATACATGAACATGATTTCCTATAGCAAATAGAATTATGACACCTCTTATCTGAGTCTTCAGGAATTGCTCCTTTGTTGCATGAGATTAAACTATTACCTAAATTGGCATGGCTGCTGACTTCCCACAGGTCATCAAAGTTATATCGAACGGCCATCAGTTCACCATGCTTGCCTTGGGCATGAAGTTGGCACCATCCAATCAAGGGTTGATTTTAGTGTGCCAGTTGCAAAAGCTTGTTCTATACTTTAGGGAAACTTTGCGGTCTTCTACCTTACCCTTTTGCTAGTTTCCTCTTATGTTTCCTAGTTTCACTTCTCTTACTGGGGCCGACAATCTCTCTCTTCGACATGACCGGAACCCATGTTCCTTTCTCTCGTAATTGCTTATAGCCCCACACTGCATCTTAGTAACTACATATACAATCAAGAACTGTTACAGACATCACTTTCTTTCCTTCTTATTTGTTCCACAATATGCATCTTGATGTCTTCAAAATAAGTTGCTTCTTGCAAAAAGTTATAGCAATAAAATGAACATTTATCAATGTTGCACATGCACAGGCAACAAGGTACAGTAATAATCAGAATGCTTGAAAACCTGCAATATACAGCATATAAAGGTAAATGCACCTGATGGAGGAAAGGCTCAAACGTATCACGGGCTTTTGCGACAGCAATTACACAAGCAGTTCTGCATAACAATGTGTAAAGGCCGAAAGTTAACATTTTATAGAATGAGAGAAAAATGACATTAGAAGTTCAGGATGATGATAACAGAAGATTGTGAGGTACCTAGAGTAGTTAGTACCGTCATGAATATCTTCGACTCCACATGCATTTACAATTTCCTCCCTAGTAATTGGAGGACATTTAACACCACCAACAATGAGACGAAATTCTGCCATTGCACGGTGATACTGTGCACCACCATAAAGACGCATGCCAGCATTCTGAAAACAAAATATGAAAACAAAAACGATGATAACATATTAGGCCAACAGAGGAATAAACTCTATGCAATAAACTTTGCCATAGGTCACAAGGAGAACAGATGAAGATCAGATGATCATGGAATTGTCTTTTAGAATGACAGAAAAATATTGGAGAATAAAACATGAAACTTTTCTAAGCAGAAGAAATGCTTAAGATTGGAAGCACTATGAAAGAGAATTCGGCATTCCAGTATATTCAATTCTTGCACCAAAAGAAATGCATTTAGATCCATTCTGTAACTTACAGGCATCATTTTCTGCGAAAACTGGATGCCATCAGCTCCTATAAACATTCCACCATTAGTTCTCTCGTCCTGTAGTGTTTCTCCTGTGGCCAAATCACCTCAAGAATAAGTACTGTAATAAATGTGTAATGACAATGACTTCCTTATGGGGAAAAAATGTTAGACCTCCGCCATAGAAGGCAAGTAACTTTAAGAAGCTTTGATCCTCTAATTTGAAACAACTTGACCTTACCAAACTTATCAGGAGGTGCTACCACGGTACCCTTCAGTAACAAAGATAACTGCAATAATGAGAAACATGATGTCAGAGAAGTCCCATATACATATAAAAAGAGTTCTAGTTCCGCAAGATAAGAAGAATTTCTCATAAGACCTCCATTAATTATTTGCAGATAAAAAATAGGCATTATTCAATTCTGACAAGTCTCAAATTCAATTTGTTCATATGCAAATGCAAAGAAAGTTAAGGAAACCTTAGCCAGAAACGAGTCATGGAATGCACGTCCCTTCTCCTTTAGCTTCATTTCATCCAAATTGCTGTGCAAATAGATATTCTGTAGCAGTCAGCTTGAAGAAATGTTGTTATGGTTGTGATAGAATAAAAAGGTTTCATTCATACTGTTAGACATTTCAAGCACCAAGATGGCTGAGGCGTTAATATCAATAAATTCAAAAAAAAATATTTATAAAAAGAAAGACCATATTGTCCAAAAATTTCTCAAGCTCATAATTCTGCATTATGGACACATGTTCAAAGGAATAAATTATATACCAGATTTCCTGATTGACGTCGCGAAGCTTTCTTGTTGTGCTTCGATATTCCTTGTCAAGAAGTGGGATAATCAGCGGAACACTTTCCATGTACCTAAACAAAAACTCAGATAAAGAAATTAATGAAAAGATCATCAGCGCCAAAGAAACATTGATTCTTATATACCTTTTCTGTAGTAACTCCTCCAGAAACAACCGAAGGCTGCTCACGCCAATTCTGCTCCTTTCCTCCTCTGATAACAATCTACCCAACTTTTCCTCTAAACACGCAACATCTTCCAACTCTCTCAAGGAAATGGCCTGCACATAGTCAAACAAAATTGCAATTAAAATGGAAGTCACTCAGTCAGGTAATCTTAGAAACAATCAAGTAACCTATTCAGGTATACATTTTGAAAAAGAAAAAGGGGGTTCTTTTTTTTTAATTTGGAGACTTCATATTGTTCACTATTTAGTGAACTGTTGAGTTATGAATATTAGTAGAATTTTCTGGCGAAACTTGACCTTGGCCCTTAGGACATGGAATGCTTTACTCAGATTATAAGTTGTTTATGGTAATTTCATTTTATTGGTAAATATATTGTCTGGAAGACTGGAAGATAGATAGTTTGATGCTTTTGATATGAGAGATTTGGCTACAGAAGGATTGTGATATGCTACGTTAACTATTCCATGTTTTCTGGGGCATGGGAATTTCTGCACTCTGAAACGTAAGCCCATACATTGATAAATTGTTTAAATAGAGGAGAATATTGAACAGATGGCATCCCAAGCAATGTCAAATATAGAGTGAAAACTATGAGTAGTGCATGAAATAAAAAAGAACAGAAAAATAAGTACACTGCGCAAGATATTTCCTTAAACTTTTGCCTGAAAATCAGTTTCAATTCCTCTTTGATACATTGTAAAGAAAACTGATAGAAACTGTCAGCCCAAATGACAACACACGCCATTTCATGTTCATTAACCAGTTTCCTAATCTGAGAATTAGTGAGGGGGAGAAGAGGGGAGGAACAGAGGAAGCTTAGCTGGATATGGAAAAATAATTTCCAAGCATAGCTGGAGTTTGATTCTAACTGCATCCAAAAAATCTTGTTTTAACTTAATATGATGCAGAAAATCATACTTTTTTAAATTCCTCGTTTGAACTGTAAACAGAATCACGTCCTGAGCCAACTCTTCCAGAAGGAATGGAAGTAAAGAAAGGTGAATCGCCCAATAAGCAGCCATCCAATATACGAGCAGGCGGTCTAAGAAAAACTTCAACATCTGAAGACCGTGCAAACTGAGGAATCTTTGTATCAAGTTTCGTGGATACTAGAACAGTCCTTGATAGCTCAGGATCAATCTGCAAAATAAGTATGCAAGGGTATAAGGTTTCTTGCTGTAATATTTAACAACTGGACGAACATTTAACTTATAGTAGCGAAATGATTGTTGCAAAAGTCCAAACAGGACATATAGACCTGCATAACTATTCTGCGTGTAGTGGCATTACTCCAATCACTGCAATCCTCAAGGCATAATATGATGAACTCTTTATGCTGCATTTTAGCTCGGACAAGTGCTTCAACTGCACGAGCTTGAACCTGCAAATATCTCATGCAGTAAATAGTGGGTTAACACAAATAGCATAGAGGAACCCAAACTACTCTTTATTGCAAGAGTTGACTTACTTCAAATGCATGAAATCCTTGACTGGGAGTAAAATTTATGTTAACTTAATACGAAAACACTTTTAACACTAAAATACTGCTAACATAATACAATCAACTTTAAGCATTTTGAAATAATCAACAAAGTATTTTGACTGCTGCACATTATGCAACATGTTTGCATCCAACACGGTAAACAATATGTCAATTTGATAGTACCCTATAATCTAGTTTTTGAGGAGTTTGAATCAAATTCACTGTCAAATAATAAAATCTAGCATGTCTTTTACACGTCTTTACTGCTCAAACATATTCAACGTTACATTTAAAAACTACAAAATTATAGTTTTATCGAGTAAAAGTTCTCTGAACAAAAAATTAGCTTCCAATTACTAACAATTTCCTATGTTGCTTTATGAAACATAGGCAAACTGATGTTCATACCAGCAATGCACATGATTCAAGCTGTAGAACCAAAATAAACAAGTAACGAACAATATACCTGCAAAGCTCGATTCTTTTTACCGGGGGCAGGAAGAATCAGACCCGGCGTATCTATTATCGTAAGATTAGGACAATACTTATACTCAATTCTTATAATAATCTCTTTCTCTGAGAACTGACAAGGCTCCTTCTCCAGTCTCATATTCTCTGCCTCAATATAACCCTATAAATTAACCGTAAAAAGCCATTTTAATCAATCAAAACCAAACCAAAAATAATAATAACCAAAACAAAGGTAGGATTTTGAGATATTAGACCCCAAATGTCATCTATTTTGAAAGATCCCCAAAACATGATATAATAAAATAAGTTTTCTTCTAAACCTATTAAAACCCATCCTATGTTATATGCTCATAAGCGCAAATTTTATGGTAAATGTGCAAACGTTTTAGTCCAATGTGCAAATTTTAATGGGTTTAGAGGGAGTGGTTGCCTTCATGACTCGCAGAAATGGAGGTTGAAGGCGGGATATAACTAAAAACAGAAAATTTGAAAGACTAGGGGATGTTTGGTTCACAAGTTTTATGAAAATTTTAAGAGAAATGGTAAATTCGTAAATAAAAATTTTCCTATAATTGAGTTTTCATGTGTTTAGTCACTTGTTTAGTTCACTCTGACATTTATGAAAAATATTTCTAAAAAATTTACAAAATAGTAAGAAAATAATTTTCTACCATTTTGTGAGGAAAATTTAGATGGGAAACATTTATTAGTGGAAAACATTTCCTATAAAAATAGGTTGAAAACATTTCCCATAATTTCATTTCCTTGAAACAAACACCCCCTAACTCTAATTTCTTTAATCTAGAAAAATGGCCAATTTCAGTTAAAGAAAGCGACTTGAGGTAACTAATCGATTTTGGGGACCAATATCTCGAAACCCAAAAAAAGGAAAACCTACCTGTATCTCCTCGAGGCTCATTCGACGATCCCCACCGCCTTCTCCGTCGCCGTCTCCGGAGACGAGGCGGCAGAGGGGGAGGCTGCACGAGGGGTTGTAGGTCATGTGCAGGGTTATCGGGCGGCGAGTCTTGGTCCCGCCGCCGACGTGGTTGAATTGGAACCCCATTAGGGCTTCGACGAGGGCGCTCTTGCCGTCGGTCTGGTGGCCCACCACCAGGATCGCCGGAGCGTCGAACGGCGTCGAGAACTCCTGCGCCAGGCCGTGGAGCTCGTTGTATGCCTCGTACAGCTTCGAGCTCGAATCTAGGGTTTCGTTGGATTCTTCTTCTTCGTTTTCTTCTCCTTGTTTTTGGTTTCGCTCCATTTCTTGCTGGGGCTTTTGGATGAACGACGAAGACTGAGAGGAGGGGAAGCGAAACTAGGGAGAGACACGTGAGGGAGAGGACGATCACGTGCTTTGGCTGGGGAGGATTCTCCGTCGCGCATTTTTGTCGAATGCGGTGGAGGGCGGCCCACAGCCGCAGGGCCACAGTGGTCCTTACAACCAGTGTTCGAAGTTTTGAAATGGCTCGCCTCAGTCAAAAATCAAAAGTAAAAAATGCTCCATTTGGGAAATTTTTTTTAAATTCAGATCTCCGTATAATTTTTTCTCATGTGCAGTAGATATGATCTATTACACGGGACTCTTTAGATATTAAATTTCAAAGGATTCAAATATCATTAACCTTTGTATCATATGCCATCAAAATCAATGTTTTAGAATTTTCATAAAATAAGTATAATTTTTCGCCCCTTGATACATGATTGAAAACACATCGAAATTCTTTAAAATTTTATTTCTAAATAATTTATGTATAGTAAATCACATCTTCTAGTTTGGATTTTCATTTTCAGACTTCGAATCTTAAAATCAAGTTCATAATATCTGAATGTTTAATTTCATAGTAGCCTAGCTCAACTCCTAATCTATCCTAACCAATACTAGTGCATATTTTGTTTGCATATCTTTTGTGTTGGATTTAGTGCTTCACCTTATGAGACAAGAACTTTAGTCCGAAATAATAATAATAATAATAAGTAAAGAAGAGTTTTTCAGGTAATACTTCAGCTTTCAAGAAAATGTTATGTAGTTTCAGAAACGTCATAGATGTTGTTAACGAAGACTTATGGCAGTTGACGCACCGAATGTGTAACTAACTCGACCAACTTTTGTGTGTTGTTCTAGACTAATCACATATATGCTTAAGGAACAAGATCTCATTATCCAGTAAAAACAAACTTGTACTTTTCAAACTTTCCATGGAAAAGTTAATGAAAAGTGTGAATCCATCAAAGATTTACAGTTACAGGCTCTCCGAGATTAACAAGGTCATCAATATCTTAAGGATTTACTTCGCATGATCGTAAAGTCTCATGGGCATCAACCAGCACAAATCATAAGAGCATACAACCATAAACACTCAAGAAGAATAGAAACAATTACAGCCTTGACTGCTACAATGACATCAAACCATGAGCTTTGCCTATGTGACTTCGTCATCTCGCGCATTAACTGGTCTCATTTTTCTCCAGTGCTGTGGCATTTATAAAAAAAACAGGTGTCGTGGCATGAAAATGCAGCAAGAAACAAATATTAGAAATGAAATCGAATTTGCTTACTGTTATAGTTCAGAAGCTTCTCGATAAGGTCAACGTGAGTCATCAGCATTCGCCTGCAACAGTAGCGGACTAGGCCAAGCGCATCGAGTGCATCCCTATGGAGATGGCATGCTGAGCCTCAGTGCTCTTCTTGATCATTATACGTAAGAAAGATATGAAAGAAACAAGATATGCATGCTTGATGCTTTTCCGAATAAATAGAAGAAGAGAAATGCTTGTTTAAAATGCAACAGTTGGAAGTTTATCATTCATGCATCTTTTAGTCTCAATAGTTAATTGCAGATGCAGCCCATGTACCATTGAGGTGTGGCCACTTATGCCCCCCTAAATATTTTTGTTAGCACATACACCCCATAAAACTTGCACAATGTTATTTTTCCCTCAATTAGAGAGCAATTTAATCTTTCAAAAGGTATTTTACTTTCACGTGACATGTGACACCTCAACTGACAGGGGACGGGAGAAATAATGTTCTCTAGAGTTCATGTGGTATAAGTGCTAATAAAATAGTTTAGGCAGGATAAATGGCCAATTGGTTATACCCTAATAGTATAGTGAATGTACTTGCAATTAATCCTAGCTTGTACTACTGGCCTGTTTGGATGGAGGGTAGAGAGGGGGAAGGGAAGAGAAATCTAATTTTAACCTTGTTTGTGAGTTCTATTTA
>JBAKGM010000081.1:6773239-6792640 GCA_037177215.1 Asparagus racemosus | reverse complement strand
CCCCCCCCCCCCCCCCCCCCCCCCCCCCCCCCCCCCCCCCCCCCCCCCCCTCCAAAAGTTGATTATTTTGGGGGTGCTTTTGCAAATGTTAAGATCTGGGAGATAGTTCAGCAGATTATAAATACGTGTGAGTTAAGGGGTACACATACAAAGACAACCCTCTTTTTTTTAGTTATCCAAAATAAGAAGGGGGTTTTCATTGAAAACACCTTTACATAGGATGACAATAGGAATACCAATCTGTAAAGATTATTATAAAAATCATCTCAAAGGGATTCCAATAGCAATCAACCATCTTGACCATTGAATGCTAACCCTCCTTAAAAATAGTAGGATCTTATCAGAACCATCCATATATAAGTGATCTGATCTACACCATAAATAGAAGAGTTATAATTCCCAAACTAACTCTTTAACCACCCGTGAATGGGATAGATCACCATTTACTATTGAATGGTATAGATCACCATTTACTATATGATGCTTTGATAGAGTCCTTACTCACTTAAAAATGGTTTCCGTACTAATTGAACTTTAAAGGAGGTTTTTACATTGTCACTATACTTTAAAGATGGTTCTGTGAATTAAAAAAAAATTACAAAAACTCAAATAAGAAAGGCATTAATTACAGACACATATACAGCTTACATTGCTCAAAATTGAAGCTAACATCACAAACCTCTTGACGCATTGCAATTCAAAAACCCATATGGAACAAACATCCACGCTACTCGTTATCATATGAAACTTGCAAGTAATGGTGATAGCATTTCAAGGATAAATTCATGAAAGCAAAAATGAGAAGTAACTGACCTCAGTTTCAATAGGGTGGAGGTCAACAAAAATGTCAAAGTACCAGTGAAAACGTTTTCCTACAAAATTGCTAGCGATACCCTGAAGATAAAAGCAAACATTTTTCGTAGCTCTATCAATTTCACCAAAATTTTCTAAGAAATCCCTAAAAATTGGAATTTCAGCTGATTCGGGCAGGGTCTAGAGCGGGTAGAAGAAACTGAATTACAGTAATGGATCGGATCATAATTTTAAACGGATATAGATCCGATCCACGTGAGAGATTTTTCTTTCTTTTTTTCTTTTTTCCTTTCTTAATCCACATGAGAGATATTAATGTTTTATGAAATGGATGTTGCGCAAAAACACCTCCTGTATATGTCAATGAATTTTAGATATATTTACATCTTTTTATCATTAATATTTTAAATCTTATTAAGAGCCATACTTGTTTTGTTTTAAATATTTCATTGAAATATTAAAATCCTTTATTAGTAAATTAAAATTTCCAATAAAATTAATTGGTATTGTTATTTAATAAATTATGTATAGTTATTTATAAATTATTTTATTATGATATGAGAAAGCAATTAAAAGCTATACTATTGTTAACAATGATAGTTATGTACAATTATTTATTAAATAATTTTTTTGCGATACTATGATAATTAATAATGGTTTATAATAATTTATAACTTATTTTATAGTTGTTATTATTATTATAAATTACTAGTTATATTATTTGACCAAAATTTTCGGGGAGCCATGAGGTGGTGTATAGTTAATAAGAGGTTATGGGTGTTTTATTTATGAAAGACCAACTAGATATAATGAGTATAATTATGAGTCATCAAAATTTAAATGGGAAAAAATAGTCAATCAAAAATTTTAATACCCCATTCCTCTTTTACAAGTAGTGTAAATGTAGATATATTGAAAGATATTGTTGTGAAAGTATGTTAAGTAATATAAATTCTAATATAGAGTATTCACTGTGATACGTATCATATTGATGGAAAGTTAGTATAAATTGTTACATGCTTCACACATCACATGTTTAAATGATTTTATCATTATGTCTTGACCCAGCTATATCCTAGACTAGCCTAGAACTACACTAGGGGAAGGTTGGGAGAACAAAGAATTCATTTGAAGGGATTTTTTCCGCTTACAGAAAAAACTAGAGCAATACTAACCTAGTTTTTTTTCCCCGGCGTTTTCTCCAAAATAGAGTCATAATTAATCCTCGATGGCCCTATTTTTAGAGTTGCCAAACACAAACTAAGGCTTTTATCCATCATGTGAAATATTGTTATCAATGGTTTTTAATAACTCATGGCAAATTTTTATAGCTCTAAAAATTCATGGCAGCTTGTTCGATAAAAAAAGAATTTAAGGTAAATTTTGAATCCCAAAATTCATGGCGGTTATAGTTTGAATGAACATCATGTTCAGAAGACTTGGGCCGGTAGGCCCATTTCTTTGCATTTAATTAATTGGGCTTGTTAGCCCATTTATTACAACGCCCACCCAACCAACATTTTTAGTCTCGAGCACCGAGCACTCTTCCCTCTTCCCCTTCTCTCTCTCTCTCTCTCTAAAATGTGGAAAAGGGGCAAGAAGAGAACCGACGAGGAGGCCGGCGGCGGCGGCGGCTCCGACGGGGCTCCGCCGTCGAAGAAGCTCGCAAAGGGCGACTCCGAAGAAGATGGCATCGTCGTCTGCGAGGTCAAGCTACACTAACTCCAGTTCGATTAGACCCTAATTTTCTCTCCTCTTGTATTGTTTTGTTCTTTGAACTTAAATTTAGGGTTTTCTTTGTATTTTTCTTGCAGTTGTCGAAGAATCGGAGGGTTTCAGTCCGGAGCTGGCAAGGGAAAATCGTGGTTGATATCAGGGAGTTTTATGTTAAGGATGGAAAGACGCTCCCAGGGAAAAAAGGTCCCTTTTTTACTCTCTATTTGAGAAGTTTCACTGGAAAGTTGCTGTCTTTAGCTCATTTAGGGTTTGGAAAATTCTAGGTCAAATTGAACTTTCTTTCCTTGGCATGAGCATTTTCATCTTTTAGATAGCGGGTGTTAAAGATGAGCTTTCATGGTAGAATTAGTAATTTGTTACCTTTTTGCTACTTCCAAGCCTTTCTACTTTCCACTTTGTTTGAGAAGATGTTATAGAATGCACTGCCTAATATAGCAATGAAGGGTATGCATGTTCTTTTCAGGACTTTTTCTGAAGAGATTTTGCAGTCTTAAACTCCTCGTACATTCCAGTAAATATTTGATCTAGATGTAACATCATGTAAAGTAATGGTCAGATAGGGAGTCTGATGAGCAACAGTTTGCTTGTAGAAATGAGAATGGGTGGGGTATGGTGTATCGGGGAGGGAACGTGGGAGATTAACTAAAGGAATCTAAATATGTCGGGTTCAGTTTAGGGCTATGTTTTGTGTTGCCAGCTATGTGGCATGAGTAGTTTTATTTTGAAGTTATATCCGTGCCTGACGTTCCGACACCCACAGCGGCAATGTTTTAAAATCTCCCGCCTAGGCTGCCCACCTAGATCTTGGGAGTGCCTAGGAGAGTGGAGACCGCTTATGCGAACTGCACCACTTAGGTCTTGGTCGTGATTTCCTCCATTGTTGCCTCCACATCCTCTAACCTCCTCCAAGCACCACTGGCCGCCTCCTACCAACTACACACACCTTCTCCAACTCCTCCAACCTTCGGCAAAACCTCCTCCCACACCATTAAAAAAAAAAAATCTAGGCCTAGTGCCTAACCGCGAGGCTCTATGTTTGGCACCTAGCAATTCCTAGCGCTTTCGATAACATTGATTGTAATTAAACAAAAAAGCCTAGGTTCTAGGCGCCGGGTCTGACGCCTAGGCCATCTAGCACTCTTTGTAACCTTGCGTAGTGGACATCAACACTTCCTTGAACACTTGTCGGATATGTGTATACAATTATTCAAACACGTCCTCAATTATATAACATGTGTTATAATTTAAAACACTGTTGAATGCTTCTTGAACATATATTGTACACTTCACATACACTTCTTTATTTATGTTATATATTTGAGTTATCTATTTATTTTCATTTATACACTAGAGGAGGTAGTAGAAACTGCTATAAGATATTGACTTGTATAAAACTAAGTTTAGATAATGTCAAGCATTTTCTCAAGTTGAAGAGCAAAGTCATGTCCCTTTTGCAAAGTCCTAAAACTGTATGATAGGCCAAAAAGGTGGCAGTCATGTAATCATTATATCTTCTATATAATTAATTATTAGAGATAATAGCTTCAACTCTTCAATGCATGTAGATGTGTATGTATGCATCTATATGAAATCTCTGTTTATTATAAGAATTACACACACTGACACACACATATGCATACATACACACACATCACACACACACACACACACAAATACACATATACACATGTCTAAATACGTAAGTGTGTGCACATTCTAAAATCATGTTTCATGGGGTAATGTCCTACTTTTCAAATAGTTAGCAAGTCCTATGTTTGCATACATGTCATACCTATATCATATGTCGGTGTTCATGCTACTTAGGTTGTCAATCAGGCATGGTTGAATAGAAATGCTTGGAAAATGTCCCTCATTATGACTGGAAGTTTTTATTACTTAATTTTCTGTTTTTAGTTGTTCGATCTTTAGTTTTAACTCATACCTCTTTCTTAGTTTTGGTTTTAAACTTAATATATATTTTGTAGAATGTAATGAATTAAGTACTTTATAGAAGGGAAAGTAGATGGATAAATGGTATATTGGTAGTGCTGATATGAATTTTTGCAGTGTGAGATACACACTTCTTGTATATGTACAGTACTGAAAATAGTTAGTTTTTTGGGGAAAGAGTTTGTAATGACTTTCTTTTTCGATCATGCTATATGTGTAACATTTGTATGTATATAGAGCCGAATAACAAGATCTTTGGAAGAGTTTGAAGAGTGATACTTGAAAAGTCGGGGAATAGACAGTAATGCATCAGGGCAATAACTAAAGGAGATTTAGATGGTTACATGGAGAAGGTGGCTGAAACGCCAAGGTGTAGTGAGGAGCTGAGGAGAAAAATGATAACCTGTTAGGTTTTCTATTATGTCCAATGAGAATCTCTTTTTGCATGTTTTAAAGGTTTTGTTAACCTCCGTGCAAGCTCCTTTGTCATCTCATTCCCCACCTTAGCCTTTTTACTCTCTCATCACATCTTCATTTTCCCTCTCCAATTCTTGACCGTCAAAATTCCATATCATGGGATCTTTATTTAGTGGAAGAGTTGACCAAGACAGGAATTTGGACGCAGAATTTCAGGGAGCACTAACAAGTGTGTCCTTTCTCATTAAGTAAAACAATTATACAGTTAAAAAATTTAACAGTGAAAAGAGTTATATATCATAGTTAACATAAGCTGTAGGTGAGAAAGACAGTAGTGGTATATCGATATTTAGGGTGAGATATATCAAGATCTATTTGATGAAAAGGTGTATCAAAATTGGGGCTGAGATCCTAATTCTCTACTTGCATTTATGCTCTAATTCAAATAATATATAACTTAAGGAAACCTATATTCATGATCAATCCTAATCTCCCTTTCAGTCTTTCGCTGGCTTTACCTTCAAACTACAAAAAACAAGTTCCATATGTCAACTATTTTGCATACTTTTTTCGAGATTTTCCTCTGGAGGGTATTGATCACCTAAATAGGTACCAATGGCAATGCTGAAAGCAATATGAGATAATCAGTAGATGTGTGGTTAACACATAGATCTGATCATTTTATTGAATCGATAACAACATAAATTGGACTATGATGTGTATGAAGTATTACTTGAAACTGAAACCTGTAGAAAGAAATACCTTTGAAATAAAGATCTTCTAATCGAATTGCGTGTTATCAAAAATCACATGGAAAGAAGAAACTTCCCTTTATCTATTCTGGATCTTCTTTAGATGGGGTTTCTCTGCCACGTATGAAGGGACCCCTCTTCGGTTGGAATGCATTTTCTTCTCCCTCATTCTGTATATAAAATGCTATTCACTGTAGCCAAAGTAGTATGTGCATGAATCATTATTTAGTGGACTTTATAGAGCATCTGATCAGTTCTCTCTCCTGAAGCTGAACCATGATGCAAACCTATCCCCTGCTCCCTCTCAATGGTAGTAATAACCCGTTGGAACTTCAAAGCTTTCGTCTTTTTCTTTATAATTAATGCTAGAGTTCCTTTCTTGTTAAATACGAACTAGAGAGTATAATTAACTCCGTTCGATACTGTTACTGATAATTGCCACTTACCATTACCTAATAGACTGAATACTCAACTGAAGTGGGCTCACTAGAATAGATGCAGAAAAAACTAGGAGTTTTGCCAGAGGGAAGGAGGGAGGGAGGGAGGGAGGGGAGGGAAGAATCTGAATTGAGTTCTCCATTCTCTCACATATCCCGTCCAAAGCATGTTTTCTCTCACATTTTTTCATCCAAAGCATGTTTTATGACATTTATCTGAAGCAATTACAAAGACCGAATATTATCTGAGATCAAGCACATTTGTCCATCCATATATCAGTTCAAAATCCAATTGAAGTACTAGATCCCTACACAGCCACGGATTGTTTCATATTGGATTATGATGACTGCTGTTCTTCAGTGTTTTAACATAATTGTATGTGATTTAATAGGAATGTTGCTTGGACTTCTACAGTTTTTGAACAGATTGTAACAGTATGCTCTTTCTCTTGCAGGCATCTCACTCTCCATGGATCAGGTACGCTTACCATTCCCATGTCCTTATTCTGTGGTTCCGATGAAGAGCTTCCTACCTAGTAATCATGGTTCTCACTAATATCTTCATTTATATGTAGCTAACTGCTACTTTTTTTTCCTTCTCATGTTAAGTGGAAAATACTTCGGGAGCATATCGATGATATCAATGAAGCTGTGGGTGAGAATGCGTAGTTTCGAAATGGTTTCTACTGATCCCTTTTGTCCAGTCACTGATGAATCAGACTATGTGTTCACTGATCCAATGTGTTGTAATTAAAGATGTCGAAAGACTCTGTCAGTTATGTTGAACTAGATGAATGTGGTTGACTATCTCAAATATGCTGGTAGATTTGACTGATAGACCTGTCTCTTATACTCTAGCAAAAGTATTTGAGTCCAGGCCAAGAAAGACTTAACCATTTCCTTTGCTTGATACTGTTAACGCGTTAACAAATTCACGGTAGTCTAAATATGGAAGCATACTAATTTCATGTAGTTTTGCTTTACTTAGACTACTTGTTTAACTATAGGGAGACGATGATAAAGATTGGAGGTTTCGTCACATATAAAATAGCTAGCGTAAATCATGGATCTTACAGATGATGGCTGTTGCGAAATTTTTGGATGAAGACTTATTGTCATCATGTACATTGTATGGTCGTTGATCAAAATATGAGTCGTGGAGTACGATCTCAATCCTGTTTCCGATTAAATAGATAAAACAATGGTAATGGAGTAGATTCATTCTGATACGCATCTTCAGATATTTATAGTGACGTATACTAGCATTGACCTTCAGCCGATTTATACGATTTTATATACAGAGCATGTGCATGGACTCTCTTTTATTCTCCCATGTTCTAGCTTTCTTTCAGTTTCAGTTCATACCCTGGATTCTATAGGGGTCTCACCATGGAAAATAATGTAGAAAATAATGAGAAGTTTGTACACGCTCCAACATTAAGTTTAAAGTCAACAATGCCATAAATTTCATCACTGTTTATGCTAGTTTAATATTCTATTTTGTGCCGGTTTTTCAATAGTTTCTATATTTTGATTTCAAGTCGATAGTAAAATGCATGTAACATGATACCCCAGATAGTAGACACTTAATAATGTTATTATCTTTATACATTTAATTTGAGGTATTCCTATTTGTTCATAGAAAAAGACAAACAAAAAAAAAAAAAAAAAAAAAATCCTAGTCTGAACTCACGGCAGCATTCTGCTGTTGATATCAAGATTCAAACATTGACCCAGTTGCTTGGTCAATTAATGTGAGCTGATAACAAGGTTCTTTTCTTTACTTCTCTTCTGTGCTCAGCTGTCGTTATAGCAGCAACAGAAAGCCCTATTTTAAGTTTCCCACTTCTCTCCGTGCCGCATAAATTTTCATCATACCCAATTTGCGTGCAAAATTACATGTGGACCCTCCACCTTAACATAATCTGCATTATACAGAAAAATATCCTTGAAAGGATATTCAATAAAAAATTATTTAGGGAGTGAAAAAAAAAGTGATGCGTTACTCTAAGTCTGCTCATTTGATTTGGTTGTTAGTAACCATCCAATTTAAAAATGTTTTGCCTACCTTGAGGATTATTCTTTTACCAACTAGCAATTTTAAGTTATGATATTCTTATTTCTTTCTGTATTATTTTCTATAAAGGATCCCGCATAATTTTTTTTTGTGGTAATACAATTCTTGATGAATTAGAAAAATACTAGTGAAGAAAACGGGCAAAGTGATACACTGCTTTTGTCCGAGTAGCTATTAACTAGAAAAAGAAAATAGAATATGTACCAAAAGTTAGGATAATAAGTACATTAAGAAAAGATAAAAAGAGCACTTAGAAAAAAAAAGGATGACTATAAACTTGCTTCAATTAGTCAAAATTTACCGAACCCTCACGAATCCAATGTCCTCATAAAATTCAGGTATTTTTCAATCAAATTAGCTTTTGCAATATTTAATTTTAAAGTAATTATTCAAATAAAGATAAACGAGGGTATTTTAGTCCAAAAGTTACTTTTGAAATTAGGAAGCTTTTTATGAAAACCAAAAAAGAGATCTAACTTAGGGACCTGGACATAATTATCCCTACTTGCGAGAACCGCCGCATCAAAACGACATACTAAAAAATAATACCGTGGAACTGAAAATCCCAGCGCGAAGAAATTGTGAGCAAACAGCCCGGAGTCGAAAGCTCCTCGCTTTACTCCTCCCTTGATCTCAGAAACAGAGAGAGAGAGAGAAGCGAGAGCAATGGATTCAGGAGAGAAGCGCCTCAATGAGCTCGGCTACAAGCAAGAGCTCAGAAGAGAAATGGTCAGTTTCAGTCTCTCCATCTTTTCAAATATTTCAAGCTGAAGATTTAATTTTGTTTGCCCCCTTCAGACGTTGTTCAAGACTCTGGCGATCTCGTTCTCAACCATGACGCTGTTCACAGGGATCACGCCATTGTACGGATCGAGCTTGCTGTACGCAGGGCCAGCGAGCTTGGTTTGGGGATGGGTTGTCGTCTCCTTCTTCGTGTGGTTTGTTGGGATCGCCATGGCTGAGATCTGCTCCTCTTTCCCCGTATGTAGTTGTCTTTTTCTTGTTTTTCTTCCGATTTTATTTAACCCTTTAAGTGTTTTTTGTTCAAAGTTTGAATATTTTTGTTTTGGGTGTGCTAAATTTTCCCCGAAAAGAATACCGCAATTTTGGAGTTTTGGCATAGTAAATGGATCTTTTAACATAGTATCAGAACAATCCACATTCAAACTCACTAATTACACATTTAACACCCGATGAAAAAAAAAAAGATATTGGTGCGTGAGTTCAACCCGGAAAAAGGACCTTAATCCTCACCGCAACTCGGGAACTTCAGAGTTTTGGTGTAGTGGAAGGGACATTTAACAATGTTAATGAGGACTTGTTGTCTGGGTTGTAGGGTTTTGTCAGAATGATTCAGTTAGCTTAATCAGGTCCTTGCATCTAATAGTAGTCTGGAGGGACTTGCATCTATTGGATTACCAAGAGATGGATCTGTTCCTATCAAAACTAAGATTAAACTTTCGGGTTCGAGTGCAAATATTCCTTTATGCATCATATGTAGAATCATTTAATGCAAAGTTCTACACAACTCTGTGTGAAAGAGGAAAAGCAACATGAGGTGGTCATTTTATTACCTCGTGAGGGTAAAAGAGTTCAACAAATTCACTCTGGGGGTCTATGCGCAACAATAGAACTACAGGGTCCACAATTAACCCTTCATTAAATATGGCTTCACAAATCTTTTATACATCCCATCCTATGAGTGCTGTTACAAGAAAACCGATAACAATCTTTATCGATGATTTTAAATATCTCATTCGAAGGAGGTGTATGTCGAGGAAAAAAATTGTTTGCCTTAGTCCAATATGGAGGCATGAAAGATGAATACATGGTTAACTACATCAGATTCATGTCCATAGTATCAACTCTCATATAAAAAGTGGTTCAAGCCCATTAGCCGATCGAGTACTTCAAGGTGATTTGTATTACTAAAAAACATTGACATGCAAGAGTTGCAACTTGAATCTACTGTGATAACTCTCTTAAGCGTACTAGCTTCATTTACTATGAAGAATAGCTAATTTTTGGAATAAGATGAATTTTTGAACTAAATTGCTATATATTCTCCTTTGAGACAGACTACAGGTTCTCTGTACTTTTGGGCTGCTCATTTAGCTGGTCCAGTCTGGGGTCCATTTGCATCATGGTGCTGTGCTTGGCTCGAGACAATTGGCCTTGTTGCTGGCATTGGGACGCAGGTATCAGCTCTTCTTCACTTGAGAGAAAAAAGTTTATTGATGATTGTCCAAAAGTAGTTTGTATAATGCTTTATTATAATGCTCATATTTCTTAGGTTGTAAAACCAAAAAAAATTTCTTTTCCTTCAAATGAAATATATTCAATACTCTTAAACAAGTAGCACTTCTGTTACTTTTTACTCTTTGGTGGCACAGAACTACTTGTTATACTTAGGGTTAAATGCACATACATTTACTACACTATTCTTTTAGCATTTGCACTCCCTGATGTCCAAAGAACATTATTTCCCAAAGTCATGTTAAGATGCAGCTAGTGTAAGTGTAAATAAACTTTTTTATAAGTGATTATACCACCATAGTGGGGGCGGATCCCTCCAGAAAATTTTTCTTGGGGGGCAGACAACATGTGTCTATTTACCTAAAAATAGAAATGTAATATTATAAAACTATAGTAGTTGATGTGAATGTACTTAGTATGCTTTATTGCTGAAAATGTAAATGGACTTTTACTCTTTAATTGCCCAACTCAGTTGTCATTAAATTCTTTAGTGTGTTTAGATACCTTGGGTGCAATTTTTAAAATTTATGGGGGCCCGGATATAAAAGTTACATGGCAATGCATGTAATATGTAAATGTCTAAGCGTGCAACTGCACCCCTAGCTAGGCTATGAATCCGCCCCTGCACCATACTATAGGGGGCTTGTCACAGTTAACCCTGTATTTTACTCAGTATTGAAATAATCTTTGCAAAAGTGTGTGTTGTAACATTTGTAGGAAGTAGGATCAATCACCGATTTTTTCACAAATTGTTGTGGATATTTTAATTTACTGAGAAATAATCATGTTCCTCTCCTTTTAGGCTTATGCAGGATCACAAACTTTGCAAAGTATCATTTTGTTATGCACCGGCACAAATAAAGGTGGAGGATACTTCGCTCCTCGTGGTGTATTTCTAGCAATGTACATTGGACTTACACTGATATGGGCATTCCTCAATACATTTGCATTAGAAGTTATTGCCTTCATTGACATAATTTCTATTTGGTGGCAGGTAATCTTCTACCTATTGGAGGAATGCAACATTTACTTAGTTGACAGTTTAATCATATAAGCATCTCTTTAGACCTAATGCACAAAGTTATTTAGTAGTTAGCAAAGGGCAGAAGGATTTAGAATAAGATGTTTTATGTGCGTTAAATATGACAAAACATGTTAATGGATGTAACAAAACTTGGATATAGCAAAGATTAGCAATTTGACATTAAAGTTTCATGGTTTCTTTTTCTTTCTCAATCCTTTACTTAATGTTAAAACATCAACAGCTTATTCTAGAATATGGAAATTATGCGTCAAAGGGTTTCGAAATGTACGGCACATAACTGCATTCTAAAGAAATATGTATAATAGTTTCTTCATGGACACCACAAAAGCAGACAAATTTTTTCCTAAATTTTTTTGAGAAAAAGGCCTGAGCCTAATATTTATTGAAATTGTTTCCTAATTGTTGTTGTCAGCATCTTGTCTTTAAATTAGATTCATCAAATTCATTAACTACATGCTCTAGAACTTTATGATGCCAGGGGTACCCCATTTATCAGCTGCAAACGGAAATAAATATTGAAAATCCTTAAAGGAGAAAAGTTAGCCCACTTCATCTAAATTTATTAAGATTTGTCTGTCTTATTAGTCTCTAATATTTAGCTAAATGCAGGTTATTGGAGGCTTAGTTATAGTTATCACACTTCCGTTGGTATCATTATCTACTCAACCAGCTTCATTTGTGTTCTCTCACTTTGAGACAGCACCAGATTCAACCGGAATTAGGAGCAGTGCATATGCAGCTATTTTATCATTACTTGTTAGCCAATATTCTTTATATGGATACGATGCAGCAGCACATCTAACAGAGGAAACAAGGGGTGCAGATAAAAATGGTCCAATTGCTATTCTTTCTAGTATAGGGATCATCTCAATATTTGGATGGGCTTATATTTTGGCGCTCACTTTCAGCATTCAGGTACATCAGTAACTGCTATCTCGGCATTTAAATCTAAATTGGCTATTTCTAATATTGGGTGTGTTCTTTTTGCAGAATTTTGACTATTTATATGATGTTTCGAATGAGACTGCTGGAGCTTTTGTACCAGCACAGATATTATATGATGCATTTCATGGGAGATATCATAACTCTACTGGGGCCATTATCTTGTTGTTCATCATCTGGGGTTCCTTCTTCTTTGGGGGCCTCTCAATTACTACAAGTGCAGCCAGAGTGGTATCTATCTTGCCTGACCTTAGTACTCTCATAAACCTTTGAAGAATTTGTACTCTTGAGATTACCCACAAGAAACAAACAACTGATACATGAATTCTATTCTTCCATTCAGTTATATTTATGACCATCTCCTCCATTAACAATATCATGTCTTTCTTTAGTGCTTCTAACGAAGTTCTTTAGTACCTTTCCCAATGGAGGAATTGTATGGACTTCATTGCATGGGCCCAAACCATCTCACTAGGATTTCTATTATTTTATCCTCAATAGGAGCAAACTCTAATTTTCTTCATCTGCACTCATTTCTTAGTATACATTTACAAATCTACGTAACATTCTCATTTCTGCTAAACTTGGATTGTGGCTTGGTAATACTTACCAATATTGCTACTTTGTAGGTATATGCATTATCAAGGGATAAAGGAATTCCATTCTCATCCATATGGAAAAAAGTGCACCCAAAGCACAAGGTCCCTTCAAATGCAGTGTGGCTTTGTGCAGGCCTGTGCATTCTCCTTGGACTTCCTATCCTCAAACTCGACGTTGTTTTCACTGCCATTACTTCTATATGCACAATTGGATGGGTCGGTGGCTATGCAGTTCCGATCTTTGCTAGGATGGTCATGGCTGAAAAGAATTTCAAGGCGGGCCCCTTTTATCTCGGGAGAGCAAGAAGGCCTATATGCTTGGTGGCATTTTTATGGATATGTTACACTTGCTCGGTATTTCTGTTGCCTACGTCTTATCCTATAAAATGGGGTACTTTTAATTATGCGCCTGTTGCTTTGGGGGTTTGTATGAGTCTGATAATGCTGTGGTGGATTCTTGATGCAAGGAAATGGTTCAAAGGGCCAGTCAGAAACATCGATAGCCAGAATGGAAAGGTCTAATTTTATAGAAGTTATTTAACATATATATCACTATATGTTTAAGGTTTATGATGAAGTTATATGGTTCAATTGTATATGTATTACTGCTAGGATTATGATCTTAGTGGATAGTGACTCTTTTCAATCTGATTAATGTACCATTGAAAATCGCACAATTCATTTGTATCTGATCATTCTTATTGTTTGATATATTTGTAACTTTGCTGGAAAATCTGCTTGTCTGAAAGTCAAATAAGTAGATTTAACTGTTCAGCAAATAACATGATGTTCATGTAATTTAATATCTCATCAATCTCAAAAGATATTCTTCCATAGAAAAGGCCCGCTCCCTTTGTTTGCCTCCATGATTCATCTCCCTAGCCAAAAGCCATCTATAAATTTGTCAAAAGAGCATCTATCTATCTCACTGCGTGGGATAAATCTATCAAGATCTTTGGTTGGAGTTGTAGACAAGGAGTGACATATGATTCTATGAAATATTCCACTATGAAGATACATCCAAATCCTGCTTTTGATTTTATAATGTAGATTGATGCAATCTAGATTGGATCTAGCATTAAGTTTAGTTATACCCACATGTTGGTGTGAGAGCCATTTATGTTTCAACTCTCGATCTCCTTCAAATTATATAGATCATGATAAAAAAATTGCTTCTTTATTTGTTAGATTAATTAAGAAATTTACATTTTATGGATGTTTACATCTTCTGATGTTTTTTAGGGATTTCTGGTATTTATATATATATAAATCTGTTGATATTACTCTGCTAAAATGGATCTGTTAATATTATGGTTGTTGGGTACATATAGAATGTAAACCATAGAATTGGATGTTGCACTTTTTATTTTGCCCAATGAATTGGGATGTTCCTGTGCATGGCAATTATGTTTATTTGATTTATATGATGAGATGCATGTAGTTGTCTTGAATCTATGACAGTTGATCTTTGATCAACAATTGTCGGACACCTGAAGTTGATATATATATCAGTGGGAAACAAGATTTCATGACAGATAAAGGTATATTGAGACTTCTCTAAAGAATTCTGTTAATATTAGTATGAGCAAACTTCATTTATTAGTCATTCTTACATCAAACTTAGATGCTGTGGTAGAAAATTGAAATCATTATAAGCACCAGTTTCCCTATAATAGAAAGACGAGTGAGATAGTAAACAGAAGTTGTCAGCAGTGTACTTTTATCCTCGTAGTCGATGCTGTATGAATAAATGCACGCTAGACTTTCTTCTATGGACAACAACTTGGCACGTAATAAAAGATATTTGCCCTATTCATTCTTTCTACAAATGGGAAAAATTTGTGGTTTGAAATTTCAGCACGTTATCTTCTAAGCTTTGTATATTTTATGCATGTGCTTTGACTTTTTGAGCAGATACTTTTTATGTGCTGATGAAAAGATGATTCCTCCTTAATTTGGTCTGAATGACTCCAAATTGATATCCTCCCTTTTGTTTACTCCTTTTCTGTTTTCTTCCTACTTGTACAAAGTTGTTGAATCTCTCTTAGTCTTCTGCACTTGAGATTGCCAATATATTCAAACATGTCAATTTAATGACATGTATGGATTCATTAAGTCAAAAATTGGCAGTAACTATCATAAGCAAGTAAAACATAAATAATTGTATTGTTGTTTATATAAAGTTTGTATCTAGATGGGAGAAATTTGGGTGGAAGTTCAGAAAAGTTGATAACAACGACAAATTAAGCCGATGTCCCAAAAGTTTGGGATTGGCTACATCAATTCTATTTTTCCGTTTAATTCAATTGTGGGCCATCTCATCTTTTAAGTTCACTATTATCACAACTTCTTTAATTGCTGCCAATTAATATTTGTCTCATTAACTATAATCTCATCAATTCTTCAAACCTCTGTTGTTCGTGACCAAGCCATCTCTGTCAAATTTTTCTCATCTTACTCTCAACAGGAGCAACCAGTAACCTCTTATGATTGCAATTATTTCTTATCATATCTCTTGTATATTACTCAAAGTTGCAATTTTAAACAATAACTCAGAAGAGTGAACGTATCATCTTTAGCTGTGCAGACGTACTGTTGAGTGTCGACTAATCATATGACTTTGTCAATTTTTTCTGCTCAATAGTGTTTCAGTTTTGAATCCTTTGACTAAGTGATTCCTTAAAAGATCCTGATACTAAACCCCACATGTTATAGTTTCTCTTACTCTACATGTATTTCGAGAAAAAAAAGAGAGATCCCTGAATTACTCTGAGTTCCTGGAAATGGAAATGGATTCAGGAGAGAAGCGCCTCAATGAACTCGGTTACAAACAAGAGCTCAGAAGGGAAATGGTAATTAGAAGCTCTCTTTTGCCTAAGGTATACTCTGCCAAATGTCGGTAACTTGTGGCTAACATTTTTTTTTTTTTTTGGGTAATAGACTTTGTTCAGGACAATATCCATATGCTTTTCAACTGTGACTCTTTTTGCTGCGAGCACGCAGATGTATGGTCCTAGCTTGCTCTATGCAGGACCTGCAAGCTTAATATGGGGTTGGGTTGTCGTTTCGTTCTTCACTTGGTTCGTCGGAATTGCCATGGCTGAAATCTGCTCCTCTTTCCCTGTATGCTCTTTCCTTTCTCGGTTTTCAGCTTTCTTTTATGATCTTCTGATGGCATAAAAGCTTTACAGTCTTAAATATGAGATGCCCTTTGTATGGTTTTATTAAAATAAAATATTTTAGTTAAGGGGGAAACATACTGAATTGGATTGTTCTTCTTTTCTCCTTGGGAACAGACTACTGGTTCTCTTTACTTCTGGGCTGCTCATTTAGCTGGTCCAGTCTGGGGTCCCTTCGCATCGTGGTGCTGTGCTTGGCTCGAGACGATTGGCCTTATTGCTGGAATTGGGACAATGGTAGCACTTCTATTCCTAAAGTGAGAATTATTGAATTCAAACATGGCATCACATTAGAAACATATATGGTTTTATTAACATTATCAGAGTTTAATAAGGATTTCCCAGTTGGATTCGCTGTACATGCCACTATAAGATTTCCCCTTCATGCTTTAATTTATCCATCTTGAACCGGGTCAGTTCATAAAATAACATAGAGCCCAAGATACACACAACAAAGTACATATGAGCATCAATCACATGTCAAATAATATTCATTAGCTGAGGGTTACTGAAATGTGTTTAAATGAAAAAATGCAATGGAATCAAAAGCTAGCACAGAAGAGGATGGTAATGGTAATTGTTTGGTAGTACCATCATCTCCTATAAGATATTAAAAAATCCAGGTAGATTCTACTATGTAGATTTTCATGATTGCAACCCTCAGTGATGTTTTCTATGCTCTACTTTCCTTGAATTCCTTCACTTGCCTGTATCCTTTCTGGGTAAGGGTGCAGTAGGGGTGCGCTACGGGTACAGGACACGGCAAATGATTGCAATCCTTAGTGATGTTTTCTATGCTCCACTTTCCTTCATTTGCCTGTATCCTAAGTTACACGGATACGGGTAGGGGTGCGCTATGAGTACAGGACACAACAAATTCGTGAAAGGTAGAGAAGGGGGACACGACTGCATATACATGTAAATATAATAATAATAATTTACATGAACCCTCTGCGGTGACCCGGATGGTTGGGAAGTTTCAATATGGCTCCCACAGTCTTGGGTTCGATTTCGAGTTGGGTTATAAATTTTTTTTTTACATGAGATCAATATTATTTTCCATTTCACGTGTTATAAGTTAAAATTCATATAACATTTGTAAGTCATTTTTATAATATAGATAGATCTATAAATTATAAAATTGATCGTTTTTTTTAACTTGATATCCAAGTGACCCTTCATAATCATAGTTTTGGACCGGGTACAGTAGAAACAACTTGATTTACGTCCAACAAGCTCCAAGAATGGTATGTGTAGGATATATATCCAAGAAGTATATGATGAGTTTTTTAAATTAAATCATGTATTCTATAATTGAGTACGCATTTGGATAAGTGTATGCAAATATCCAAGGAGCGTCCACTGAAGTTCAGTATTGGATACAGGTGCGACACATGTACGGCTTCAAATAAACGTAACCATGCAACATAGTTTGTAATTAGTGGTATATTGCTTAAATATATGCTTAAATGTACTTATTTTTCCATGGTTGAGTATGGTAACTAGTGCATAACTCAATTCCTCTATCTTTTGTGTAGGCATATGGAGGATCACAAACATTGCAAACTATCATTTTACTAAGTACTGGCACAAACAAAGGCGGGGGTTACTTTGCTTCTCATGGTGTATTTCTTGCTATGTATGTTGGGCTTACGCTCATATGGGCAGTCCTCAATATGTTTGCACTGGAGCTAATTGCTTTAATTGACATGATTTCAGTCTGGTGGCAGGTAAACTTACTATGTGAGATCAGTAGATTTAAGTAAACCATTTGTCATTAGCATTTTAATGCAATGTTTTGATCAAATTCTACCTTCACCCTACTGTGGCACATGCATTAATCACATCATGATATCTAAGCATTCACATATATAAATATATGTATAGATGTCTATTGTTGCTCGTTTATCCGCTGATCCAGTTAAAAGTACCAATTTTTACCATGACTAAGAACAAGTACTAAGTACAAGATTTGGACAGTTGTACTAGGGTTGGGCGTGGGCTAAGTCGGTTCAGGCCTGTGTAGGCCTGACCGGGCCCGGCTGGGTCAGAGTGTGTCGGTCCTACTTCTCTGACCTCGGGCCTAGGGTTGAACCCAGCCCGGCCCACGGCCCTCATTGGTTCAGGCCGGGTCCGACCCGGCCCAATGCGGTTTGGGTCGAGAGTCGGCCCACGACCCGCCTTTTTTTCCTTTTCAGTTTTTTTTCTTTTCTATCGTTACTTGTATTAATATTTATTAAACTATATCTTTGTTTGAAAATAAATGTCATCTTTTTGTTGTAATAAAAGCATTAATCATAATATATTTTTAAAGGACTTGTTAACAAAATCTTTATTCATGAGCATTGAACTTCTAATTATGACTGAAAAAAAGTTGTATAGAATATCATTTAAGGCTGAGAACAAAACATATAGTTGTGAAAAAGAAACCATCTATAGGAAATAGCTATTGCGTGAACTTTTTTCCCTTTAAACATAAATATATCATACTATTACTCATTGGATGCCATTAACTGTGAACTTTTTTCATAGTTATTCTACTATATATTATAATATCTTTATTACTTTATTTGAAAATTTGAAATATATCATGCAAGACATAAAAAATGTAACTCAAAATTTGTAGTGAGATTATTTGTCTGTATTTCCTTGTGAAATCATATTTTCTACACAGATACATACACCTAAGTTACAAACATTGAGTCTTTACAACATAACTAACATTTAAGAGAAAGATTTATTCATATGAAAGACTTATCTTAATTCCACATATCTTTGTATGTGCAAATACGCTAATTATTGTGAAAAAGATTCAGTTTTCTTGTTCTAGAAAAAGACACGAGTTACATCTCATTTCACAAAATAAACTTACATATGTATGAATGATGAGGTTCATCGGTTTTGTCACTAGACTATCTTTTGCTTATATTAAGCAAAATGGGTTACCTATCAAATTTTCCTTTAAAAAAATTATTCCTCCGAAAAAACCAAAAGTGTTGCATCTTACAAGAAACATACAAAACGAGGACCATTATGAAAAACCTCCCATACAAAACTATGAAGAAGTTTCCCAACAGGCCTATTAAAAAGAGTAGCAGTTAACTCTTCAACCCGACAAACGACACACTAGGTTTATATTTTTTTATTTTAAAGATGGGTTAATATTTTGTCAGGCTGAAATTTCAAAAAAAATATCA
>JBAKGM010000081.1:6738026-6751038 GCA_037177215.1 Asparagus racemosus | reverse complement strand
ATTTTAGGAGTAGATCTAAAGTGAGAAGAGTATATATTACATTGATATGAGATGCAACATTTTGGAGGGAACTTAGTAGATTTTTCCCTCCAATTCTCCCTTTTCCCTCCATAAAACCTCCTCAGTTCATGATGCGAATAAGACAAAACCCATTTGGAGTGCTGTTACTCCAATCAGAAATGAGTACAAAGGGCAAAATGGGTAATGCAAAAAAATACACTATAAAGTACCAGAACACTGTTGAGTTTGGGGTGTAAAAGCATGAAAACTTGGGTCAAGGTGGTTTAAAGTGGTTGACTTTAGTTGGGGGGTGGGGATGCTTGGCCCAATTAAATTTGGTTCCTCTAAGCAATTTTCCCTTAATTTAAATGATGAAGTTTGGTCAAGGAAATGTTTTTTTCAAAATTAGTACTCTGATATCATATTAGATAATGGTTAATAATCTTTTCTGACATTGTATATACAAAGATAATAACATTTTGAAAGTTCTGCTCTATTTCATTATCTTCTGTTTACTGCCGTAAACAATTTCTAATATTTTCAGGTCACTAACATAAGACAGCTTTCATTTTTTTCAGAAATATCAGTAGTTAGATTCATAATGAACTCTTCACTTGCTAAAGCTTTTCCGAATCACTAAGGGTTTGGGCACATAAATCTTTCAATTATTCTCTTTCCAGATTCTAGTGGATTGCCAGTACTAACGCCACTAGCATTGTTAATCCCTAACCCATCTCAAATTATAGAGTACTAAACAAAGTAATGTACGGAAGCAGAGAGAACCTAATTCCCTTCTTCAACAAGGATGGATCCAAGGGCTACACGTGGATAATACCTACAAAAAGTTGTAAATTGGTCCCCCCAGTGTTGCACACAAATTAATACTAAAATGCTACTCTTCAATCCCTATATATACCAATGCTAATGCTTCCACCTTAATTAACATCGCTTCCTAGAAAAAAGAGAACAAAAACTTCAGCTCAAACACCTCAAGTAGCAAGAGCTCTTAAGGAATATTTGCATAAGGTAATATTTCTTCTTGAAATGAATGTTTGATTAGAAATGTAGTCTCCAATCTTTGTTGCAATTCATAAATATATGCCTATAATTATGTTTATAATTGTGGTCATCTATTGAGTAAACGGTAGTGGTGTGTCTCTTCGCACACTTAGTTGGTGTATTGACGATATGATGAACAATACTCTTCCAAGTTTGGATTATCTACACATGTCTTAATCATAACTGATGAGTGGTTACGTGTCGCATCAGCGATAAACTAGCTAGATATATGAAAAAGATATCACTTTGTTAAAATCTTTTTTTATAACAACTATAATGTTTCACATCTACACTTACAAAAATGAATCTTTTTTACAAATATGAGTGTAGCCTGTTTTTTGTAAGAAACAAAGGTTTTTTTTAATACCCGATTACAGTGACAATGAAACAAATTTAATATAGAAAAGGCCATCCCCCTAATTCACAACAAATTGTCATAGACTCCTGAGAGATTGTGAGAGTTTGAATGCACTAGGGGAGCTCACTAGTGAGATTGGTGAGCCCCTAGTTGACCTTGGTCTACAGGTTCAATTATCATAACTTATTATCACATAACTTTATTTTTAAAAAATTATTATTTGTCATTCATTGGACTCTACATAAAACCCCTCAACCACACCCTACCTCCCCATTCCACTCTCCAAAATCTCTTCCTTTGTTCTCTTCTTCTCTCCTCTAGTGTTGTTAGTTAGACGCCCTAGATTCAGAAACAAACTATTTATTACAAATTTGTCCATATTCCCTAATTCTTTTGGGAGTTTGTGAGCCTTGAGAACTGTACTTAGGCAGTTTAGTTCTACAAAAACAGAGCATACTCTGTTTTTTCTACTCTCAGTTCCTCTGTTTCTCACTGAGCTCGCCTTTCAATTTCTCAAGCTCAAGATGGGCATTGCTTCAATGGAGGTCTCTATAGACATCAACCATCAACATGCAGAAGAAATCTCAAAACTATATGATGATGATGGAAAGCTCAAAAGAACAGGTAAATTCAAAAAACCCGTATGCTCAAAATTTTCATTTTCTGTTTCAATCATATTTGTTGACATTTTTTATTATTTAGGGACTGTTTGGACGGCAAGCGCTCATATTATTACAGCGGTTATTGGCTCTGGAGTTCTGTCTTTAGCTTGGGCTATTGCTCAACTTGGTTGGGTTGCTGGTCCTTTTGTGATGATTCTCTTTGCCTTTGTTATCTACTACACTTCTTCGCTTCTCGCTGACTGTTATCGCTCTGGTGATCCTGTAACTGGAAAGCGTAATTATACTTATATGGATGCTGTCCATGCAAACCTTGGTGAGTTTTGAAGAAACCTATATAGGAAATTTTGCAATTTACGAGCCAAAAGTCGTCGATTTGCTTATAGATGTGTTCTGTGTAGGGGGGTTGAAGGTGAAGCTTTGTGGATTCATTCAGTACTTGAATCTTTTTGGGGTAGCAATCGGATACACGATAGCTGCTTCTATTAGCATGCTGTAAGTTTCGAACTCTTGACAATGTTTTCCTTTTGTTTTGTTTGATAAAACAGGAGACTGTATTGATTTATCTTGTATTTTTTTTCTTTTTGAATCAGGGCTATCAAGAGATCAAATTGCTTTCATGAGAAAGGGCATAAGAATCCATGTCATGTGAGCAGTACTCCATACATGCTCATATTTGGTGCTACTGAGCTTATTTTCTCTCAAATCCCAGATTTTGATCAGATTTGGTGGCTTTCCATTGTTGCTGCTGTGATGTCCTTCACTTACTCAACCATTGGGCTTGTTCTTGGCATTTTTCAAGTCATTGGTAAGTTGATGGTACTAATTTCTCTCATGCGTGGAGATTGAAGCTTGGCATTAATTCCTTTGTTTTGATGTGAAACAGCTAATGGTGGAATCAAGGGGAGTCTTACTGGAGTCAGCATTGGTGCTGTCACTGAGACTCAAAAGGTGTGGAGGAGTCTGCAAGCTTTTGGAAATATTGCCTTTGCGTATTCTTATTCTATCATTCTCATTGAGATCCAGGTATTCTTTCTTTCCGAACTCTTGTAAAACTTTCTAAAAATCCATTTATCAATAATAAATTGCACGAAAATCCTCTTATGATCCGTTCATAATTGTGTACATAACCTAAGGGTTTTATCAGAAAATTTTTAATACTAACTAACCCTTTAGTGGTAGAATATGTAAGATTTTATTATATTTTCTAAAAATTGTTCTTGTTCCAACTCAAATGGATATTTTCATCTCTCCAGGACACAATCAGAGCTCCACCGCCCTCAGAATCCAAGGTAATGAAGAAGGCCACCCTCCTCAGCGTCGCCGTCACCACTCTCTTCTACCTCCTATGTGGCTGCCTCGGCTACGCCGCCTTCGGCGACGAGGCCCCTGGCAACCTCCTGACTGGCTTCGGCTTCTACGACCCCTTCTGGCTCCTCGACGTCGCCAATGCCGCCATCGTCATCCACCTGGTCGGCGCCTACCAGGTGTACTGCCAGCCCCTCTTCGCCTTCGTCGAGAAATGGGCCCGCCAAACCTGGCCCCACTCAGGATTCATCATCTCAGATGTCTGTGTACCCCTGGGCCCCACAAGGACCTTCAGGCTCAACCTGTTCAGGATGGTCTGGAGGTCCGCATTCGTCGTCCTGACAACCGTCATCTCCATGCTTCTCCCCTTCTTCAACGACGTCGTGGGGTTGATGGGGGCGCTGGGGTTTTGGCCGTTGACCGTGTATTTTCCGATAGAGATGTACATTGTGCAGAGAAATGTACCCAGGTGGAGCATGAAGTGGGTTTGTCTGCAGCTTCTGAGTGCTGGTTGTTTGGTGGTGACGGCGGCGGCGGCGGCTGGATCGATCGCCGGAGTTGTTGACGATCTGAAAGTTTATAAACCGTTCAGTGGTTAATAATGTCATGTGAGAGATGGAAGAGGATAGAGGTGGATATAATAATAGATACTTTTTTTGTTGTTGAAGGGTACTCAAAACCCAGTAATCTCTGTTGGTTGTTGTATTGGTTGTTTAGGTCTGGGAGTTGGTGTTGGAGAATATATACTCCACCCCTAAGTTTTATCCCTTTTTTCTACAAAGCCTTCGAGTTTCTGTTTTGACAAAGAAATTTCTAAGTCTTACCCTTTCGAGACTTTCTTTCCTTGACAATGAAGCCCTTAAATTTTACACTTCTCTTCTAAGATGCCCCCAAGTCTCCTTATTAACTTAGCTGTTTCATTGTCAAAGAAACAAGCCTGATGGCTTCCCATAAGAGATGAGTGATACTTAGGGGCTTCATTGTCAAAAAAGAAAAGTTAAAGGGTTTCATAGAAGAAACGGATAAAACTTAAGAGCTTCTTCCTAAGAGAATAAAAGGTTAGGAGCTTCTTATAAAGAAGGGTAAAACTTAAGGGCTCTTTAGACTATCATCCTGTTTGTATTGTTAGTGTTTCTTGCTTGTAATGCTCTGATCAAAAGTAAATTTGAAGGGTTGTTTTGAGCATTTCTTGTGCCATGATATCTTGGTTTATTGGTTTATTTTGACAATAGTAAAGAAATCAGGTATTTCTTGTGCCATGATATCTTGGTTTATTGGTTTATTTTGTGACGGCGGTAGCGAAATCAAACATAGGGAAGAACTATTTTTTTTCCTTTTTTCTTTTTTTTAAATAATCAAGAACTGAACTTCTTTATTAACCAAGAAAATCTACATTTCCAATCTGAACATGTTATTTCAAGTCTCTTTTCTTAAATGTAATTTCAACCTCTTTATACTGGTTTACAACTATAGAAGGCTGGTTTGACCCAATCCTGACCGGATCCTAATTTCATAATTGTTTATTCTTGCACTCCTATTAAGGGTGAGTATTGTTCAGTTACAACCTATTAAACTGATCGAACCAACCAAATTTCAATAATTTGATTTGGTTTTAACAATAAAATTGATCGAACTAAGCAAAATTTGATGACTTGAGTTGGTTTTAGAAAAATTTCAGCTTAGTTCAATTTTAGAATATTTGCAACCAAAATAATTGAACCGACCGCTCTCAACGTAATTTTGTAAAGCTCGTTCTCTTTCTAGTCGAATAGATAATCTGTACTAATATTTTTTAATGTATTTTAATAGATAAAAGTTCAATTTTAGTTTGTAAAGTAGTTAAACTTGATAAGTTTTCTCTTGAACTTGAGATATGAGATGAGGAAAATGTTTGAGGAGTAATAATCTTGCCTTTTTGTTAAAAATTCTCTAACTTCACATATTTAGGCTTAAACAGAAGAAATTGAACCAAACTAAACTGTACCAAACCAATTGATTCGATTTGATTCAGTTTCAAATATAGTTTGGTTTGGTTCAGTGTGACAAGAAAGTAGTCAAAACCAACTAAACCGACCGTTTGCTTGCCCTTAATTTCTCCCACTTTATTTTATTTTGCCTTCACCTAGTAATAGTTACTTTTGAAAGCGACTTAACTTGTGTATTTTTTAATTGTTTTGGGAAAAACTTACTACACGAAACTCGTCGTCCATCCTTTTAATCTAAAATTAAAATTGTTCAATTAAATACTGAGGAGATCATGACTCCTAATAAGTATTAAGCTTAAAAAGTCGGCGGCGTTAGGATTGGACATTTTTTATTAGAGAGGACTTCCACTATGTCTGGTGGGTATAGAGTTGGGCGCCGGCGCGTACCGACCACTGCAGCTGCTCTCAAGTGGGGTCCATTTGGGTGTTTAAGTAGGCTCGGAGATCTGATGTGGAGCCCATGGCTTTTAGGCTGGATTTGGGCTTTGTAATGAGTAGGCATGAGTGGCGTCAAAATGGGGGTGAGGGCTTTTTGCTTTTTGTTCCCCGAAAATGCAAGAGGCTGCTTAAAATAGATTAATTTAATCATTAGTCATTTTACTCTCACAAGTGATAGCAAAACTAGATTCTTAAATAACTAAAACAAATTAAACATTGACCCAGTTGACAAGAAATTTTCTTTTTGTTTTCTTTTTTATTTTATTTTATATTTTTTTTACTTTATTTTATTTTTGTTTGATACATGGCAACAACATGTTAAGTGAGATGTTTGGGCTGTCTTTATATAGGGTTGGAAATCCCCATGAACAAAGGCAGTGGTGGGTCCATGATTTGTAAAGAAAATGGTGTCTGTATATAATTAAACTTAAAAATTTTATAGTTGTCTTGGATGAGTTTTCATATTTTAAAAAGTATATAATCACATTATTAGTAATACTATCAATATGTCTCTAATCAATCATTAATCGAGTCATTAATCATCAATTTCACAACTAGTTCTATCAACTTCATTGTAGAAGAAGCTTTATTCATAGTTTATGTAAATATGTGACACCACTTTCCTAAATTTGATTGGATTATATGTCTTCTATTTCGTTTCAGCATGTCATTTTAGTTCTTATACTTTTCTAATCAATTGTTTCTTTAATTAGCTTATACCATCATAGAATGTTGGTTGTTTTATATAGAGTTGAGCTAGACTACTATTAATAGTATCCAACATGCGGATACTATCAACCCAATTTTAGAAATCCGAACCCAAAAATAAAAATCTGAACCGGTAGATGTGATCTACTACACATAAACTAGTTAAAAATAAAAGATCGGTATAAAGTTAGAAGAGCCGACAGTGGAGCCTCAAATATGGATAACACAGCCATACTATTTCTTAGTAAAGGAAAGAAATAAGAAACAAGCAGGGATGCTAAAATGTTGATAGTTGATACCTATTGGAACTATGAGATACAAGTTACAAGAGTAAGTTATTGTTTTACCTAGAGTAAATAGAAAGAAAGATATTAATTGGTACAACAATTCAGCAATGAAGATGACAAAGAACAAACATTTTCACTATTCCTTTCCAGCAACGGAGAGCTTTCTGCAGTATGATAAAAATAAATATTAATTTTTATGCCGGAGTATAAACAACAAGACCTACGTAGCAGCAATTGTGTTCCAGTCATTCAATCATCAGAATGCAACTAAAAGATAACAAATTCAATAACTAGACATGCTTCACAAATTGAAGAAATTAAACGTGTCAGGAACTCTGCAAAAGGTCCGCTACGTACATCATTGATATTGGCAATAAAATCACTATATCTTCAGAGCTTTCAAAGATGGTTGACAAATTACAAACAAAGTCATCAAGAGCGTTTGAGGTTCTAAAACTCTTAAAATATGAAAATAAATCCTAATATTCATCTTCTCCTCCAATATCTTCGCTCTCTTCTTCATCTTCTTTCTCAATGATATTCTTCCTACTTGAATTATTCCTTTAACCTACAGAAACATAGATATTAGACATAAAACTTAAGAAATATTATACTATACTTAGAGACATTATACTTTCTAGTAGAGTTAAAAACTACAGTTCACCTTGCAAGTTCGAATATTGTGGTCCTTTCGATTATATTTCTTACATGTTCTTTGCTTCTTGGTTTTCAACTCCGAGGGAGGCTTGAAACATTGCATCCTTCTTCTTCCTTTGCTATTAGAAAGTGGAGGATCTCTCATCGTAGTGCTACTGTCAATGGTACTTTGATGTCCTTGAGAACATATAGAAGCGTGAATCTGCATCATGTCACCATGCTCCAACATATTCTCTTTTAACTGTCTTTTTGCCACAACTAATTATTCCACAATTTGATCTATTTTTTTATTTGCTAAATTATACATTTCGTTACATGTAGAGCATTCTGTAGCCAATTTCATCGTCTTCCGGCATAAATTATTCAACATTGAAGTTTTTGAGAAGGAATCCGACAGTGCAGTGATAAAACTTGGGTGCATATCAACATTGCCTTCCTTTGCCGATTTTGTCCATCTCTTCAGAATGCACTCAGAGGGTATTTCAAAGATATCAAGCTGCAATATCACTTTAAGAACATGTAAGCACAATATTCCACTGAATTCAAACGTTTTGCAAGTGCAAGTTACTGTAGTAGGGGCTTGGACGGTGACTATATATCTTCTTCTTCTTGCACTTGGCTCATCCAGGTTTGGGACTTGAACCAATTTGTACGACATTTTTAGGCTCTGCATCATGTAGAGAAAATGAAAATGTCTCTTCTAGTTGATCTCTAAAGACTTTTAACATTGTTCTAGTCTAAATGCTCTACACATGCCTCTTTAATGGGTTTGGACCATGAAGATGACTTGTCTTACAATGATTGAAAATCCTTCTGCTTTTCTATGTCATATCGGTCCTATAGAGCCTTTTCACATTACATGATGAACTCGTAAATGGTCGTATGGTTATTAACCTGACCTTTGAGAAGTGCACTGAAACTTTCACTTCTTTGTGTTGTGGACATGAAGACAAAAAATGTGCTCCTAAAGTATGCTTGCACCCAATTTTCTATAATTCAATACAAGTGCTGTAGACATGTGTTATCTCTAACATCATGATTCTCTATCATGAACAACTTGATTCAAAATCCTCAACCATAAGGCTGAAATTAATACAATATCGAAAGTCCTCTTGAAACTTCTCCTTTGTGCTAAATAAAACCCCCAAATGCTCACAAGCTTTTCATAGGATATGCCACTTGTAAAATCGATGTACCATACCTCGGTTATTGCTTTCCTCATTACAGGGTTTTGATCGGTTAAAATACACTTAAAATGCTTACCAAATACTGCATTAACCCATGAATGGAACACCCACATAAAGGAGCGGTCTCATCTCTAATTAAGGCACAACAAAGTATTATAGTTTGAGAATGGTGGTTTACCTCGATTAGTGGTACAAATGACATATTATACTTGTTTGTGCAATAGGTTGCGTCAAAAGTGACCGCATCTCCAAAATGCTAGTTCACCATTCGTGATCTCCCGTCGACCTAAAATATGTTCTCATATGTTTTTTGCATTATTATCTGTATCTATCTAGAAAGCTTAAAAGAACATGGGGTTCTCGACTTGCAGTTATTGAAAGTGGTTTCGAGTAGTGGAGATATCAATCTCAAAAAGGGATCTTCGTTGGCGTGTCGAAAAGCTACTTAGGTCCTTCCTTGTAAATGATATATTATGAACCCCTCCCCGTTGAGTTGCAATAAAATCTATGATATGCTTTATGGATAGATTTTATGCGCGCATGGTTCTCATCAGATCTACTTCTTCATCACCAATATTTCACCGACATCGATAGAAATGGGCTTTTGAGGGGCTCGATACTAAATCATGGTTGTGCCCTTTGACAAATGATGACACGACCCAATTTTCTTCATCATCCAACTTCACGCGCACGCTTATTAAGGACTTGCATCGTAATGACATCCTTCTTCTTGGACCGATAACTAGATCCCTTTTGAATCCTGAATCCAGTGAGTACTGCATAAGCATTTTAGTATTTCATTGCGACCTCCAAGCTTTTGAATTTCGTATCCTTCTTTGGTTTATCAACATGCTCGATGTCATCGAAGTTTCCATCGAATTGGTCATGCTCCTATAGCTAGTCTTCTTGTGTCATCTCTTGCATATTACTTGGCTCTTGTAATACAGAATTAGAGCTCACACTAAGATTAATCGAACCATCAAATAACTGTGTGTCATCTATTGCAAAAATAAATAACTATCATTCAAAAAAAGTATCCAAATAACATATTTGCAATTGAAACAAAAACTGGGCTCTAGCATTACCATCACTTTGTTTGTATGCACAAAATTATCATCCAAGTGGTCTCCGAACCATTCCATAATTATATGTCTATAATCAAATTAAGAGCACAACTTGATTTTGAGCATACACCTTTCATCCACAAACTCCGTTTGATCTAAAAAAATCAACTAAAACTGAAAAATAACTTATTCATGTTTAAAGGTTTTGAACCAGAAGACAAATAATCCAAAATATAAAAAGAAATCTGACCCAATTAAAATTGTCGAAATTTATATAGATAATTGAACATTATGAAAGCATTTTAATAGGTAAAGCTTGTGATTATTCAGCGAAGGATATCCAAAATTTTTAAGAACATATAGAGATGAGATTATTTCTGTCCAAGTGATGCATAAGGCTATAGGAATAAGGTCTTTTTGTACCTACAACAATATTTAACATAAAGAGAACCATTGACCTAGGTCAATTGAGAAACCCTCCAGAATTAAAATCCCAAGATAAAAGTCGTATTTGCTGAAGCAAGCATGAACCATATCAAAAAGCATGGAAAGAGTTCACTCGCTCCACGCATGGGGAGAGGGATAGAGAGCAGGACGCGAGAGTACGAACTGGCGAACAGCGTGGAGAAGCAACAGAAGCAACCGAGTAAAAAAAAACCAGAGATAGATTCTTTTCTTTTTCTTTTTTTTTTTGCTGGAAAAAATATTCTTTTTTTGGCGTTTATTTTTTTTCCTAAATTATTCTTCCCTCGTTAAATAGATGCCACATCATCTAAAGAGATCTTGATCATCTACATGAATCTAATGGTTAAAAAACTTGGTGTATTGAGCCCTCAATCCACTCGATGCACAGGCAGTAGTTAATGTTTTTTTGAAGAAGTCCGATCATGCGAAAATGTGAAGATTTAAGCGAAAGAGTATTTTCGGACAGATAGTAAGACGCAACTTTGAATGATCATATCTTTTAACTCGCTCCATAGAATCTTTATTATTATATAGATTTTCGGAAAGCTCATGAAGTGCTCTATACATAAAACTAATTCGTAGTTCTAGATAATATTCGTGTTCAAACATATTTATCTTCAGGCTCAACTGTGCGTGAAATTCTGGTTACTTTTAGTTTTCTAGTTTTAAAAAAAAGTTCATTGTGTAAGGATTTCTCTTAGCTTTAGGATAAGGATAGTTGGTACTTTTTCATTGTTTTGAACCCTATATAAGGGGAACAAATTCATGTAGGGTTTTAAGTTGGTTATTATTAATTTTAGAAGTTTTCTATTCCTAGGATTTCTAGAATTTGTGCCGTTTTGCTCGTACGAGAACGAGTAGTTATCTCTTTTGATTACGCATCCGCTACATCAATTGGTATTCAGAGACATGTTATTTCCTACTATGGCCACCAACGATAACGAAGTTAATCACCCTCCCCCTAATCTTGCTCAGCGAGTTGATGCTCTAGATTGACATGTTGAAGAAATCGTCACGGCGATGAGGAATTTGACTACTGGTATAAACAGAGGGAACCGAAACGAAGTCAATGACGAGGTGCCTGTCTGAGATGTTGTCTGTGATCGATCCGCCAAGGCTGGTATTCATGGTCAACGTCAAAATCAAGGCGGTGAGAACTCAGATATAGAGAATTTTGGAGGAAGACGTTGCTCTTGATGAAGGGAGATATGGTCCTCATTACCGTGTTAGGGTTAACGATCTTTTTTGCTTTTGGGGTAACCTCAACATTGAAGGGTTCCTTGATTGGCTTCACCAGATCGAGAACTTTTTCGAGTTTCAATCCATCCCAGAAGGAAAGTAAGTTTCTTTGGTGGCCTACAAGTTGCGAGATGGAGCTGCAACATGGTGGGATCTTCTCCAACACAAATTATCGATTAGTACTTGGCATCGCATGAAGAGAGAGTTGCAATACAGATTTTTCCTGCAGATTACAACCTAATCTTATTTTCTCAATTTCAAAATTGTTACAAGGCAATTCAATTGAGAATAGAGGTAAATCAGCCAAATATGGCATTAAATTTTGCTCCTTCTAGTAGAGTTCCTATAGAAGATAATTTGTTTGATATTGAGATCAGTCATGGTTCATTCAAAAAAGCCAGCATGATAGCTATAACTATACAAATAGACAAGCAAAAATCAATAGAAACAGAAAGAGATAATTGGTAATGAATCAGGTCTCTTCAATTATCAATTTAGAGATTGTCATTGAGCACTAAGATTGCATTGATGCTTTCAAAATCAATAAAATATCGAGAGTTGAAATACAACATAGTAAGCCATCTTGGACAAAAGTATCAAGCTGGAGACATTGTGAGATGGACTAGAAACTAGGTGTTGTTAACTTGGTTTTTATAAAGTTCATGGATACAGTTATTCTATCAAATGATGATGAACTACGATACTCTAAAAAAATCAAAGGATGTAACAAAGGAATTTGACTCGAATATAAGTCCTTATATGAGAAATCCCCAAGAGCCAAATTCTTTATTTAGAAGTCATCTACAGAATCGAAAGTATTCTGCACCTCCGAGTGATGGTTTTCAATCTGCACTTGCTCCTTTGCAAAGTGAAAGAAGTGTAGAAATTGAAAAGTTGAAGGTTGGTTCTTTTCTTTTTGTGCAGGGTTCGGACGCTGATAAGTATCATCGTTTAAAATAGTTTGATGAGGAAGATCTGATGATTGATCATCTTCGCAAGGAACCATTGCCAAAAAAACCTGACACAAGTTTAAGATGAAGAAGATTGCTGATTTGACTGAGTTTCACCCAATCAGGCTGCTTTACCTTCAGCCAAACTCAAGGACGAGTTTTGTTCAGGGAGGGGAGAATGATGCGGAGGCAGTAATCAATAATTTTTTGGAAGAAATCCGATCATGCGAAAGCGGGACGATTGAAGCAAAAGTGTATTTTCGGACAGATTCTAAGATGCAACTTTGGATAATCATATCTTTTAACTCGCTCTATAGAATCTTTATTATTATATATTTTGGAAAGCTTAGGAAGTCCTCTATACATAAAACTAATTCGTGGTTCCAAAAATTATTCAAGTTCAAAGATATTCGTCTTCAGGCTCAACTGTGCTTGGAATTCTGGGTTACTTTTAGTTTTCTAGTTTTCATAGAACGTTTTTTATGTAAGGATTTCTCTTAGCTTTAGGAAAAGGATAGTTTGGTATTTTTTTCATTATTTTGTACCCTATGTAAGGGATAGTTATTATTAATTTCAGAAGTTTTCTATTCCTATGATTTCTAGGATTTGTGTTGTTTTGCTCGTACGAGAACGAGTAGTTATCTCTTTTGATTACACTTCCGTTACATCACCACTTTTATATATATA
>JBAKGM010000081.1:6681087-6696466 GCA_037177215.1 Asparagus racemosus | reverse complement strand
GGAGGCGGAGGGTATAGGGGGAGGAGAGGAGGAAAGGGGGCTATGGTTTGAAAACACCCTAGAAATGGAGAAGGTGGAGGGAAAGAGGAGAGGAAAGGGATGAGGTGGAAGGCGCCATTGGTGGAGGAGGAGAAGAAGAGAAACGAAATTAGCATTTTTAAACCCCAGAGGTGGAGGAGATGGTGAAGGAGGTGGAGGAAGAAGAGGAGATGAACAGGAGAGGGAATGGATGAGGCGGGGAAGGACGGGACTGGGGAGAGGGGAGGCAAGGGGAGGGGGTAAGAGGAGGGAAGGAAGAATGTGGAGAGAGGAGAGAGTTAAAGTGGGTATTTTTTTTAAAAAAAATTGCGCTGAATAGTGGTAAATGTGTGATATTGAGAACATGTAAATAAACAAAGGTGGTTTATATTAAAAAAAGTAGAGTGGTAACTTGCAATTAGAGTATAAGTTAAGGTGATTTTTATGTAAAAACCCAAACTTAAATATTACCTATTTGAGTAATTTTACTCACATAGTTATTTTTAGTTAACATACTGTTATGTTCCTGAACGCTTTCCATCATTAATTTTAGAAATTAGAATAAATCCCCATGCTCAAGGCGTCGGCTCTCGCCAACCGAACCCGCACGGACTGCTCAGACAGCTTTACCCTTGACCGGCCTCCCCTTCGTGGACGACTCGAAAGGCGGTGTTAGCCGACCCTTCGTGGACGACTCGAAAGGCGGTGTTAGCCGGCCCTTCGTGAACGACTCGAAAGACGGTCTTAGCCGGCCTCCCCTTCGTGGACGACTCGAAAGGCGGTCTTAGCCGGCCTCCCCTTCATGGACGACTTGAAAGGCGGTCTTAGCCGGCCCTTCGTGGACGACTCGAAAGGCGGTCTTAGCCGGCCTCCCCTTCTGGTACGACTCGAAAGGCGGTCTTAGCCGGCTTCCCCTTCGCGGACGACGCGAAAGGCGGTCTTAGCTGGCCTCCACTTTGTGGACGACTCGAAAGGTGGTCTTAGCCGGCTTTCCCTTCGCAGATCACTCGAAAGGCGGTCCTAGCCCCTCTCCCCTTCATGGACGGCACGAAGGGGGGGCCAGCCTGTCCATCCTTCACGAACGACTTGATTTATTGTGTCGATCGTCCACCCGCCTAAGTGATATGAACAACCGCGCCAGCCACCCACTCTCGTGGGCGAACAAGTGCCATTGCCTAGTCGGCCTAAGCGCTCATTCCTAGGTGACGGTTGTACCGAACTGCGGCCCATGATGGCGAGTCGACATCGCATTAATAACAGAATCAGTACATTGATTCTCCCCACTCACATAATATTTAAGGTACCTCGGACCATTAAGGCCAGGTGCTCTACAAGTCCTATCCACATTAATGTTAGGGAACAGTACGCATCCCCGTGCCGCTCTTCAACCGACACCTGTCAGCACTGTCCGGCGTAACAGTTCTCGCATGTCCCCATCACATCACCCAATCGGTACACGTGGGATTAGGGCTGACGCACTATCCTGATCAACCGGAGTGACCAAAATGCCCTTTGACCTTCGTATAAAAGGAAAAAATCAACAGTAATCGAGGTAAGCAATCTTAGACCACAGAAAACCCTAGCGTTAATTCAATTTCCTTCACAAGAATTACTCATACTAACTTGATCGTTGGAGTGACCACCGGAGATCCCAACTCTGCATTTTTCCACAGGTGTACCGCCGGATTAAGAGCATCTGCTAAGCATTAGGAGGGGAAGCGGGTTCCGCTCACTTAAACTCTAATCTAGCAGTGGTTTAGTGACTCTGTGATTACAGACATCAACACATACCTATTGAACATCTCAAAGGCTTGCAATTGGTGAATACCCTAAATATTTTGAAATGATACATATTGAACACCTCATGATTAAAATATTAGAAAAACTTAAGCAGCTAAAACTAAGGTATACCTTTTTTCACGTGTGTCTACAAAGTATAACATTGGATAGATGAAATGTTTAAAACAAAATGCATTAAGTTAGAATTCAGTTGTAATGTAAGAGTCACTATTTAAGTATTTTTTATAGAATTATTTGAGTAATTTTATGCACATAATTCTCTTTAATTAACATATCTATTGAATATTTCAAAAGCCTAGGTATCCAAGTTTTCACTTTTCAAACTATCCTTTTCCACTGAGTTAGGTTGCTCATAGATAATGTCTCATCTTCCTATTTGATATAGTAAATTGTTAAACAAATGATATATATCATGTTTAGTGCAGATAACTATGAGAACAAAATATAATATTTTTAAGGCAAAATATCAGAAATCCCGCTTAACTTTGTACGATAATGAGATAACCTCCCGTAAGTTTGAAAATATCAACCAAAAAAAACCCTTAAGTTTGAAGTTATTAGAAAACCCCTCGAACTTTGAGATTTTATCAGTAAACTTTGCTAAAAGCGATGAATTTATGGGGATTTTCTGATACAATCTCAAAGTTGGGGGGAGGGCGGGGGGTGTTTCTGATATTATATCCCAAAAATCTACCATGTAAAGGTAATCCATGAAACCATACTGATATTTAAACTTAGGGCAAAATTAGTTAGGGAAAAGATATATAATTGTCTTCAAAAAAGTTATCAGTTTCTAGCTGAATTATATATCACGTGGCATTTGAATTTCATAATATCTCTAATTGATATTTAAATTAGATGAGACTTGTCTTATAAAATCCTACAAAATATACCAAGTATATCTCCTCCCTCTCATGTACTATTTCATTTTTTAAAATTGTGATATAAAGATTTTTCTTTAACGACTGTTTGATCTCTATTCATATCAAATTTTGATTGAATATTTTTTTTTGCCTGCACACATCTCTTGAAATTTGTAGATTATGGTGGCCCCATCTTTTCCAAATATTTGAATATATATTATTAATTAGGATGTGATTAGAATGTAATATTCAAAAGGGCTGAAGATAGTATTGATCATGAAAAGCTTTTTCCAAACTCACACTTTTATAAGAAGTATGATATAAACACTTTTATTATCATTTTGATCTTTTGAGCCCATCTATATCCATCATGTGTGTACCCTATGAATTTATATGTCGTTGAGAAATCCTCTGATATTCTAATGTGTTCTGGAAAGGACATTACTTTCTTATCAGAGTTGAACATTTATTCCCTACTATACATGTAAGATGATAGAAAGATAGCTCAGTTTGGACATCAATATGTCTTTAAGTCATAAAAGATAAGGAGTAATATATGCAAAACTTCTATAGTAAACGAGTATATTTGAAATAACAAAACTTCTAGGTGCCATTTGACAAGACATTAAGAAAGAAGGATTAAAAAGGACTAACTTAGTTAACCCTTCACAAGAGATTAAAAATAATTTAATTCTATTTAAATTTAATAGTCAAGATGAAATATTAAATTTTTAGTGTTCGGCAAATAAATAAATGTTAAGAAGGTTAAACATTCTAAAGTATATTCTTTTTAAAATTTCTTTTCTTATTTTCAGAAGAAGTAACCCTTAACCCTCCTCTCTTAAACCTCCTCTTTATGAAGGGTTAACTAACTTAAACCATTATATTGCTTTTAATAAATAAAAAAAAACTTAAACCCTTATAAAGGGTTTGTTAGCATTTTTCACCAAATTAACCAGTGGAGATGGTTAAGGAGGGGTTAAATCACTTTTAACCCTTCTCTTAACTCCGTGCCAAACGAGGCCCTATAGCTTTTCAAGTTACAACAAACATAACACAGTCCAAGAGTATATCAACTGAAACCATGTCAATTATGATTTACAACCATGAATCACAACAGGGACCAACTTGTTTTTACAACATGCACCAAACCAATATTTCCATAAGGATCATATACAACTCATACGAACCCAATCTGAAACAAACCATAAATAACAGTAGGCAGTATCCGACATAAACTAAACTACTCATCGTGTTCTCCGACTCCCTGCTGGTTTCGATGGAGACGAAGACTTGGCCTTTGCAAAATCTACCAAGTCCTTGAAAAGACTGTCCTCAGGTTTATTTACCTTGGCCACTGGCGACTCATCCTGATCGTCCATGAGAAGGGCACCTTGTGCTTCAAGAGTGTTATTTTTAGCTTGGTTAAGAGATAAGTTCTCTGTTTGACCTACTAAACCATCATAGGAGTTTCCACCTGAAGAAGTCTGTTGCTTCTCAAAAAATTGCTGCCTTTGGTTATATTTTGCTGGAGGTGGTGGCAAGAAAGTACTTGATGACTGAGCTTCCGTAGGGGCCTTTGAGATCTTTGATCCTGGAATGGGCTCATCATATTTGGGCTCAACGTATTTGGGCTCATCATAAGAGGGTGAAGCCGAGTTTGCGGGGATACTTGATGTTCTTTTTCCGTTGTAGAAATCTCCACTTAAGTAGTCGAATGAGGGCGCCTCGGTATTGACTGCATTTTTTGCTGATGGGGGTGAAGTAAGAAACGGACTCGTGTGCATCTGCTCATTCTTGGCAATAGAAGGCTTCTTACCTTGTGCAGTTCCGTTATCTCTCGAAGTTCTGGTATAATATTCAAATTATCAAAATGAACTGGTAAAAAGTAGAATATGACCCTAATGGACTTCATTTGTAGGAAAAAAGAAACGGTTTCAGTCTGAAGCAGTTTGAAGAAATGCAAATTCTCAAAATGATTTCAGTTGCAAATGATTAATTTGGCTTCTGAAAGCAACTCGCCAATGGATTCTAAGGGCCTGTTTGGCAACCTTCAAAAATGGTGCCAGGTCCGAACCTTGTCCCATTTTGAGTGAAATTTTGTTTGGGTAAAACTGGGCCAAAACTGGCCCAGGTTTACCTAGGCCAAAAAAACCACTAAAGTGGTTCTTCTTTGATCCATGGGGGGCTTGGATAAAAAAGAACCAGCTCTTCTGAAAACTGGGCCAGGTTCCCAGTTTTGAGAAGATTGCCAAACGCATCCTTGGAATTGATGTGTAAAAATGAAATTTCAAACACCAACATATGCTGTCATGCATGCGTGTTCAACCCATATGCTTCATGAAAAGAACATTTCAGTAAGAAATTTCCCAGCATACAGATAATACAAGATGGTTAAGGATTCAAATATACTGATCTTGCTGACATTTCTATGATGTAAATGAAATGACCTCCCTATAAGAAAATCTATTCAGAAGTTTCTCGATAGCTGACAGTAGACATAAACCCAACAAATCAATTAAGAAGGGTCCAATGGTTGATTTAACGAAGGACATAGATAAGCTAACCAAATCAATTAAGAAAGATATGACAGTGGTTAACTTAACAAAGGACATAGACTTAACAAGTTGCATGGAAGAATAGGATTCATAATGCCATCTCCAAAATTTGGAGCAAGACAAACAAATATACAACTTTAGAAAATTTGCATTGGATACTTAACTTCACATAAATACATACATATAATACAAGATGGTTAAGGATTTTATACAGTGATCTTGCTGACATTTCTTTGTAAAAGAAATTGACCTCCCTATAAAAAAATATATTCACAAGTTTATCGGTAGCTGACAATAGACATAAACCAACAAAATCAATTAAGAAGGATGTGATGGTTAATTTAACGAAGGACATAGACAAGCCAACCAAATTAATTAAGAAAGATATGATAGTGATTAACTTAACGAAGGACATAGACTTAACAAGTTGCATGGAAGAATAGGATTCATATTGCCATCCCCAAAAAATTGGGACAAGACATACAAATATACAAATTTAGCAAATTGGCATAGGATACTTAACTTGACAAAAAGACCTACTCTATGCTCTTGAAGTTATTTTTATCTTTTCAGTTTTTATATTTTTTGGCTTGCATTTGGGTCCATATTTAGATTTACTTATAGTTCCTCTTTTACTTTATATTTTTGTGGATTCACATTTTATGTTTATGTGCTCCATCGATAGGAAATGAAAAGGCTGATTGAAGAATTAAGGGGAAACTCACAATTTATTACCTATGAGATAGCTGAGATAACTCATCATCTTCAAACTCGTCATCCTCATGATTAAGGTCAATTAGAGAAGCAGCTGAGGGTACAGCAGCCGCAGGAGCATTCTTCACAGCACTAGTAGTCCCTTTCACTATGTCATCATACTGCTGAAGCACACGCTGTAAGTCATCGTTTAGTGCCAGGCCCTGAAATAATAGTTCCTCATCGCTGCATGGTGATTAACCAAAAAGGTAAATATCATATAGTTTGAACTTATGGTACTCTAGCAAGACATCATCATACACATACCCAGTACTATTCATGAGTGCCATGACACGTGTCTGATAAGAACGACATTGTTCAACTAGGTCAACAATAACTTCATCCTTTACACTCTGTCCAAAAGATAAATGCAAGAGAAAAACCGGGAAGTTATTATCTTACTGATAAATCGATATAGATCATAGCAGAATAGGTAGAATAAAGGCTTAACGGCTCCTATATGAACTGAGACCATGAGGGCAGCTTTGACTTTTGACTTTCAGATAACATCTCACATCTTATCATGGTTACATGGACAATAAGAAACTTGACCTGAAACGTAATAGAAGGGGAGCAATTTCCTTTTTTATGGAATTAAGAAAAGGACCTAATTTCTTGTAGTACTACCATTTTCTATTCACCAGAAAATAATCGATCAGTCTCAGGAGAGGGCGACAAGCAAGCTTGATCTGTCGAAGAACAAACCCAAAAAAAAGAAGGGGGAAAAAAGGATTTGTAATGAAATAAACGTCACTGTTTAATTTTTGGAAACACCAAACTCAGCCTTTTTTTTCATCACTTCAAATTAAAAGGACATCATTTCATTGCAAATAAAACATTGAATCCCTCAAAAATTTTATGAAATTCTTTTCCTCTGATACTTGTTAGGGACAACAACCAAACAATACCTTAGGTAATGGATTTCAATTATAAGTTGGCCATTAAGCTTGTGAGGTTTTCCTCCACTTGCTTCCTAAGCCTGACTAAATGAAAACCTATCTGTTAATCTTCAAATTGAAATTGACTATTGTAAAAGCTAACAAGGCCAACAAAAAGAAGAAAACATAGGATCCAGTGGATTCTAAAAGCCAATTCAAATGAAAGAATAGTGGTGTGGATCTGCTCATACTCTCCCAAAAAGAAATGTCAAGATTGATGTGGATTTATTCCTCAACATAAGAAGTAAAAGAAGTTTAAAACTAACCTGTGGATTATGAGGATCTATTGCACTGAGCATCTCTGTTAGCACGTCTCCTATGCCTCGAGCATTTTGCATTTCCTGTGAACTGGATAGAAAGGATAGTATAACATTAGAATTTGATACTTCAAAACGGAACATGGAGGCATAGAAAAAGGGGAGCATTTTGACTGCCAGCATTTTTCTGCAAATATGTTGGATATGATGAGATATGATGAGACCATCATCTATGAATCACCTCACAGGATCTTTTTTATAGTTTAACATGCATGTGCTAAAATTATTATAGTCATAAAGTACAAAAGGTTGCCACATAGGAAAAATTTTGCGTATGCCCAGGCTCCAGGAACAATTACCAATCTTTTAGCAAATGAATAGGCAAGTCAGGAATGGTTCAAAGACCCACCTTCTCCTATGAATATTCATACAAAAACAGTTTAGCTTTCACCACTGTATGACTAATCAGCCATACAGCAGTTCATTTGCATAACCCAATATGGTTGTTCACAAATCACAATCATAATGCATGCGTGTTAAAATACTTTTCTACATTCACTATCTTAGCTTCACTGCTAGCCACTCCCGATATGAGAAAGGAATCTGTCACCACTCATCCCACAACAGAATGTATAGAAAGAATCGCTCCTTACCGCTTCCAAGAAACGACACCATTTACATTACATGCAACCTTGTTGAGTGACAAATATTACTTAGGTTTCACATTTAGTGAATTTTGGATATAAAGAAAGAAGCTGATCGTTTCTTTCTGCCAGGATCATTTTTGTTTCACAGAAGCTGCTAAATCTCAAAGAGCCCAAAATCCATTAGAGTTGGAGTTCCCTACATTGTGACTCTAACCATACAGACGTGGAGCTAAACTATGAAATTGCAGGCAACCATCCCCAATATCCAAAATCAGCTTTGCTTCTGATTAGACATTCATCAGGTTATAGAAATTTTTTTATTTGAAGTTAAATAATTAGTATACTATTAAGAATGAAGATCATATATCGCACTGTGGCAAAACTACATCTCAAATAGTTACGCCATATTTCCAGTTTCCGAAGAAATGTACACAGAGTTAAAAGCATATATATTTACAGAGAACATGTAGATTTACAGAACTGGAAAACATGAGTATTTACAGAACAAGCACCTGAAAACAGAAGCATCAGTTTGAAGAGAAGCTTCTAAAGCTGCATCCTCATATGATAAGTCAACAGATTGAGGCACAATTGGGTGAGATTGAGGAGGAGTAAACAGAGGTGCACTGTTTTCTGTACGGGGTGGAAATTCTACTTTTGCAGCCTGCCAACAGAAACATTATGAAATGCTTTTAATAGCATGGAAATATGGAATATAGAAATAAAAAGAAACAGTACAAATAGAATAGTTAACGTGCTTCAATAACCATTGCACATTATTACAAACAATGCAGAACATAAAACTTCAAAAGCTTCAAAGGATAAATATGTGCAGCACAACACTTCAAATATCAAGAATTGGCCAGGAAGAAGATGAATAAAAGCCTACCCTTAATTCTTGATATGCAGCATAGTACTGTGGGTATCTCCCACCTGCTCCTCCAAAAGCATCTTGCCAAGTATCTATGAGAATCAATATCTTTTCTCTTACATTTAGGTCTGGCTGCAGAAAAAAGACTGTTCAGCTATATATTAAATAGAGACGGCAAAAGAACTAAAACACATCCATTAAAGTGAGCAATGTGAATTAGTACCTTCTTCTTTACTATTTTCACCATTTCACGTAAGATGTCACGTTCAGCAATCTGTAAGTGAACATGCTCTCCACAATTTTTGCTTAGAGTCTCTAGAACCTTCATGAGCAATTTCACGATCAGGTTTGCATGGTGAAAGATTCAATGCAATCCATAAGACAAACAAATTGCCCTTTCTATATACATACACAATCAACCAATATCTATATGGCACTATAGGATTCATTTGAATGTTGTTGTAGGAAAAAGGTTCCTAAATTCTTATATTTGAGAAATTGTTCTTGTATGGCTGGTGTAAGCAAATTAGAAATCCTGCAGAACCTTCATCAATGTCTGTCGCATATTTATATCAATCACTTTGTTGGTTGTATGGAAAATGATTTGAATTCTTAAGTTCGCAAGAACTGTTCTTGCATCGTTAGTGCAAACAATTTAGAAATCATTCTGAGCCTTCTCACATGTCCACCTCACATGTGGCTAACTAGCATGCTTAATTGAATTGGCTTACATAGCAGGTTACTTTGATACAGTTGAACCATTTGCAAAGGATCTATCATAATCAGCTTTCCTTTGGAGATGTTAACAAATTGGACATCTGGCTCACTTTTGTCTCGGACCAGATTACAGCAGGCCATACATACAGAAAGAGAAAACTGTTAAATTTCATCTTTACCAAGGCAATAACGTAGGTGGAGTATAGCCCTCAGCTATAAGAGAACCACGATAAGTAGCTTAGGCAGAATGTCAAGCTCTTCAAAGAGGAGAATATATTATGTTCCTAAACTAATGTTTTTAAACAAAAATAATCTGAAAATATCACTCTCTCTCCCAAATACTAGGAGATTAATAACAGTAATGTATATATGAGCAGCTTTTAGACTCACAAAGAGGGCAAGGAGCTGTAATTTGGGATTTTTACTCCCTAAGCGCTTCTTAAGAACCTTAAGGGCATCCTTTGCTTGCCTGCATTTCATCGGAAAAGATAATTAAAATGGGTTCATACAACAAATTACTCATCAAATAATGCTTCAGCTGGAATGCGGGGGGACACTCCAAAAAAAAAGGCATAATTTAAACTATTTCAAAATTCAACTAAATAAATAAAATGCCTCTCCAGTGCAAAGCAAAATTGGAGAGCCAAAGCAGGCACAAGCCGTAAATAAAATCACTATGTTCATTTACTAGCATTACATAGAGGTCAATATGCATGAATGACTTGGAAATCCTCCATCTATTACAGCGCACCTAAACTCTATTGCTGAGAGACTAGGTTTTGAAAGAAAAAAAAACGAAAACAAATCATAAACTGGAACTAAGTTAGTGGCCATTTGGCAGCTTGCAACTGTCCCTTGCATGCAACTGAGATTGTGACAGCTGCTGTTACATGCAATTACACTTGCAACTGTGATTGCAACTTAAAACCCATTATGTATTGTTTTGAGTTGCAATTATGACGTGTACCAAGATCTGGCATAGGTCACACATCGACCAGGAAGGGTTTTTGCAACTAGTAGCTGCAAAGAAAACGAACACTAGTAACTTGACAAATATGACCATTTGCATGTCACTGTAGTCTCAACCAGTCCAATTGCAAGCTACCAAACGGGCAGGTAAGGCATAGTAAAGATTAAGATGGCTCCCCAAAAAAAAAAACCCCCACGTATTAGTAATTTGCTTCTCAAGTGTTAAAGAACTAGATGATTTCAAGACAACATTTTGAAAGAAAAGCTTGAAAATATCAGCTATCCGGTTCCAATTTTTGCTACCAAGTCCTCCTGGGCAGCAGTTAAGAATCCTATCATGAGCTAGCAATAAAGATCTAAACTCTAATCTACTCAAGAATCAACCTTTTTCACCCAATTCAACCGCACAGTTTGAGAACACAGACTAAACCCTAGAAACCCTAAATCGTACCCAGGGTCCATGTTGATAATGTCACAAAGCTCAATATTTGCAGCCCAATCGGGCGCCATCAACGAATCACTCGTCGCCCTCTCTGCACACGCACCAGCTCCGCCATTAGCCATCTGCAAAAAATCGAAAAAGAAACAAAAACAATCATTAGATCGCAAAAAAGCAAATGAAGGAGGGGAAATTTGAACACGAATCGGAACTTACATCTCTAGATAGAAGAGAAGGAAGTAAAAATTTTGTAAGATTTTGATCGGATGAGAGAGAGAGAGAGAGAGTCGCAGAGATCAGGTTTTAGAGAGTTTTTAGAGAGAGAGAGAGAGAGGGGATGAAGAATTTTATTTCTAGTTTTCTTTTTCTCGTTTTGGTTCAAAATTGGTTGGTCAAAGAGAGAAAGTGGCTCAGATGGAAACGGGTCGGTTCAGCTAAAGTCTGAATCAATGAAAAAAAGAATTAGACTCATTCCATCATTTCTAACGATTACTCTGGTGCAGATGACGCGTGCATGATAATCTAGTTAAATCGTTAAGGAAATAGACATTTTAATTGCATTTTTCATTGTTTTGAGTTTTTCCAACTTTGAGAACATATCCGTGATTTTTCTTAGCGTGAGAGCATTCCTTTTAATTTTATAAGTGTGAAGCCTTTTTTTTTTTTTGAGCATCTACAATTGATCATCTAATGTGTGAGATCATTTCTGGAATCCTAAAAATGTGGCTTGCAAAGAGTAAGAATGAGACTTTCCGTAATATAGTATAGATCTTAGGGTAAAATTGTAGATGACATACTTGTGGACGAATACAAATTCTATTTGAACATTTTGCGTGCGAGTAGAATGTTTAGAATCATTCGTAGGGAAGTAGAGGAACACTCTGAAGACATCGTTGCCTTACATGACTCTTAACATATTTTCTTGTCTATACGATTAGTAAAAGATATTATCCTCTTTGCTTCTAACACTTTGAGTGCATACGAGATGTTCAGTAGGATCTTTATTTTCTTGTCTATACGTTTAGTAAAAGATATTATCCTCTAATTTTTTTTAATTCTTCTTCACCATCCGAATTGAATGCTAATAAACTAGTTAAGGGGTGATGCGGTTGAGCAGTTATATGCTATTCGCATTAATTTTTTAGTGTTAGTACACAATTAGCACAAACAATAAATATCAGTGTAAAGTGTAAACAAAATATTTATATCAATATAAATAATTCAAAAATTAATGCAAAGCTCAACTTTGAAAATTGATATCGTGATGCACGTAGAGCTTCTATTTCCTTGAGTTTTGCTGGAAGGTGCCTACGTCAATTTTTTTTTTCTGAGTCAAAGTGGGCAATTGGAAAACTGGCTAATACGTGTTGACTTTCTTCTTCGTTCGTTCGGTCGCCGGAGGTTGTATCATTCTTTGAACGTGTTAGCCTTGATGTTGACTCCCCAACCAAAAATTTAATTTTCTTATCTTTTGAATAGAAAAATCTGTAGATTCACATTATATCATGTTTATATTATCATCATAACCGCTTATTACGTTAGTGTGACCACAGAAATAATTTTGATTCGAATTAATATATGCCAACCAGATAATTAATCCCCTCTCCATATATTAGATTGCTCACGTAATTTCATTATTTTGTCATATTGTATCCCAGAGTTTTTCTTCCTACGTACGTACAATGGCAAATGATCGAATTAACTACAACTTTATTAAATGTGAATTGCTTCCCTTGATATTTTCTTCAGCCGACACGTCATCAACACCCTACCCTGAAGATTTAAGAGACAGACGTGTTGAAGTCTCTGTCGACATTGCACAAAACTCCTAAGTTTTTTGTCTTAAAAAAAAAAGTTCTAAAGTCATGGTGAGGGTCGAGAGTTGTAATTTTATATTATAACCCGTTGGGTTTTGCAAAGGATGCAGCCAGTTGACTTTACCTTTATAGAACCCTTGAGCCCTTGGATACGCTGGCTTGTGAAGCTACTTTTTCTTATATCCCTGCCTCAAGTTACTGGGTTCAAGTTTTAGACTGTGCAAAAAATGCATCTAGGCCAAAGATAGAGGTTGCAATTATCGCAACTCAATATATCTTTCCACATAAACCAAGGAGAAGAACTGATATGTGCACGTGTATGTTTTTTTCCATAAAAATCTACACGTGTAATTTTTTCAAGTGGTTAATTCCTAGCGCTCTTGTAGAGTTTATGTGGATGTATTTGTAAAGTTTATGTTCTGATCACAGAAAGCAGGTTTCCTTTTCTCAGTTGACAGCACTGTTTATTGTAGAACATAGCTCTGAAATTTACTAAATGATACTTGTTTATTTGATTCTAGATTAAAGTACCTTGTATTTAAGTAGAATTAATTAGCATTAAGTAGTTTCATTACCCCTTTAAGTTTCTTCGATTGAAGATTCACCGTGTTCACAGTTTGCCTCAGTTTACTTTGCTCTTGCTACAGCTTCACATTGTAATGAATTCAGTTCCTGCAATTCAAGAATTTGAGTACAGTATATCCAAGACTCAGTTATTTCCCAAATGTACTAATTCTAGTACTCTTCAGACATTTCAGACTTGCTAGATGACTTGAAAATATTCGCATTTGTAATGGCGAAAGGTTTTTCATTTTATGTATTTCAATTTAAATAAATACTACCAAATTAACAGAAACACTTTGTAGAATTGATCTTCTTCATATCATGATCTCTTACAATGAGCCAAGTTCGATGAGAATCTACCGGTGGGTTACAAGGTGAGCAAACTTGTTAATGAATCCGTGATCATAACAAGAATACCGTACATGCTATTCTTCATTCTGTTTGGCAACTCCCTGTAGATTTACTTTCTCGTGTGTCGAAGACAAAATAACAGCCCCTCATTTTCCTGCAAAATTGACGAAATATGTTTAGTATTCAACAAATTACATTAAGTTAATGTTTAATTTTGTTGATTTCGTTATGAGCTGCAGTGTATGTCTGATTCATACTCTTGACAATGGGGAAATTTTGGAGTAGCGTTAAGTTTGTCCTTCATTCGTCTCCTTTTTATTTCAGAACCTTGATTGATAATTGATAAATAACTGTTTCCTTTGTGTTTCGTTAATTTCTTTTTAATGAAATACTGAGAAGTTATGATTCACAGTTTATCTGGGAGGGGGGGAAGATGTTCTCCTTTTGAAGTTGTAATCAACTTTTACTTATTTCTATAAATCATCTTATAAGCTTTTCAACAATCTTATTATTTTTGAATATCAACAATCTCATTATTATGTACATAATACTGTGATTTCTCTAGTTCTTCAGTGAATGCAACCTGTCAATTTTCAAAAGGAAATAAGAGTTTTCAAAATTGCTCATACGGGGGTTGATCAAATTCTCTATTTCATTTCACATGAAAAAATTTATCAAAATACCCAAAAAAAAAAAAAGAAAGAAAGAAAGAAAGAAGGAATACTTAAGTTACCTGCTTCTGCTTCTTCTTCTTCCACTGCCATTGCTTGACCTACTGCTTCCTCTATTATCTGCACTCTTCTCGGGGTTACTCTTCTCCAGCGAAACCTTTGAACAAGTCCCCGAGCTTCCATTGCTCTTCTTACGCTTCAAAATTGTAGGAATTCTAGGCATAAACATCTTCAACATAAACCCTCTATTCCCCTTGTTCTTGTCTTTCTTCTTCGTTTCTTTCTTTCTTTTATCTTCATTTTTGCCTTCTTTTAATTTCTCCTCCTCTGTACTCTCTTGCAGTAATTCTGCAATCCTCGCAGACTCGGATACATCCTCCTCTGCAGTCTCCTTCACTGGTTCAGTAATCCTCGTGGACTCGACCATATCTCTTAACGACAGTTCATAGTTTGTTTCTGGCATGGCTCGGATTAAATCCAGCATCTCTTGCCGGTACATGGCAATTGTCTGAGCTCGACTGTCGTTGAATTTGTCGACGATGGAAGTATTTTCTTTGCAGATTGGATTGGTGAAGGTGAAGATGTTGCCAAGTTCTGGCTGTTGGTGATGAAGCATTGTGGATGTAATGCTTGCAGAGGTGTGGAGAAGGAGCAAAGGTTTGATTGTGTTTATTGTATGCAGTTTGTGGTCGTTTTATATATTGGACTAATTGCTAAGATCCATCCGCTGCAGTATCATGTGGGTGTAGTTATTTATTGGGTAAAGTACACAAACACCCCCCACCCCTTGACTATCTTAATAGGTAGGAAAAACCCCTTAACTTCGAGGGGCTTCTCTTGTAAGTCCTCTGAACTTCTTCTATTCCACTAAATCCACTGAAGATTGCTCACTTTAACTATTTTATTAGTATTTACCTTCATAAGTTGTACGGAACATTTTCTTCCAATTTAGGATGTGATGTCAAATCTTGGGATGCCAATTTAACCGACGCAGACTAAATTATCCTTTATAAATTGACTGCAAAATAAGACAACATGAGGTTCAGGTTCATACCATACAAGTCCAAGTAGAAATTTAGAAGATCTAATTGACTGTGCCACCCTTTCTGTTACAAGAATAACAGTGGATATAAGCTCATATATATA
>JBAKGM010000081.1:6659438-6677594 GCA_037177215.1 Asparagus racemosus | reverse complement strand
CATGAGAAGAAGAATGGGAGAAGGTTTAAAGAGGTTAGTCGGTTTGTTAGTGGGGATTAGTGGGGGTTTAGCGGAGATTTAGTGGGGGTTAGTGGGTTAGGTTTTAGGTATTACATCTGACCCATCTAAAAATAGAAATTTGAAATTTAATCTAAGCATAAGAAGATCTAGATGTTACCTGTTGCAAAGAGATGTGGATAGTGCTGACGAATCAATTTTTTCTCAAACCCACTCAGCATCAAATCGAAATTCTAGATAAAATTTCAAATTTTGACTCTTGATCCTCTAACTTGGTTTTAGATCATATCCTATTCATATTTCCTCAATACACGATCATGTCCTTACATGGTTTCCAAATCATTATCTCGAATCTAACCACAATTTATAACTTCTAAACCTAGGCTCTTGCACCACTTAAACCTGTCAGGCTGTCACGCCCCCGGTCCAAAAATTTCACATGAAGGGCATGTGACTCGGCCGGCGATGCAACTATAAAGGGTGAACCCCTCTCTCATATCTACATTCACGCCTCTAGACTAGCAGAAAATATAATTTTTAAGAAGTATCATCAATAATAGAAACAAGGAATTTCTCTGTTATTTATATAAAACTAAGAAATTAATCAACACCAATAACTCTCTAAGTGTCCAACAAATCCACTATATTTATCGAAACCAATGTACAATGTCTATACATCAAGATAATGAACTCTCTCACCAAAAAAAAAAAAAAAAAAAAAGAATGGAAATCCCAAGGTACAATAATCATATCTCTCACTCACTAACATCATCGACTAAACTAAAATAATTCATATGTATCCAATCTGTAAATGGCATCCTCACTTTATCCATCCATACAATCTGATTCATCCATGTAATAAGTCACCACCTAAAAGCTGGAGGTCAATTTCAGGATTGTTAGAGCAACCCAACAAATGTTCCTTTGTCCTGCTTTTCGAAGCTTACATGCACCAAAGAAAATATATAGAACAAGGAAAGGTATGCGAACAATATACATGAACTAATAGTAAAAAATATAAATAATTCAAGATGCACTGACTAGCATGAGAAATGACGAGATGATGTGATAGTGAGAAATTTAGAAGACAAAGAGGTATGTATAAGAATAGATATTAGCTTCAAGGTGTGAGGCAAGAAGTAAAACTAAAAACTAAAAATAACAGTCCCTAATGCAAATCTAAATGCAATATATAAAGGGAAAGCTACATCTATGAATTTTACATGCAAACACCTTGAAGAAGAATGAACAAGAATAAGTGTTCAATGGAAAGGTTAAAAAACACACAATCTATTACAAAATTAGCATATATAACAACAAACAAAACAATACCTTTTATTGATGTTATTTGAATTAGAGGTGAATATCTCCATGCATATAAGTTGGGCTTCCCATAACACGTCCCGGAATTAGGCTTCAAGTTAGGTATTGGCCCTTGGCCTTTTAAATCAGAATATCAGGTATGCGCATAAAACCACTTAATACACTTTGTATTCACCATCTAATTCTCCTTTATTAACAAATTTATCAGTTTATTTAAGTCATTGTGCATGAAATATTATGCACTAACCATGAAATTACTACGGAACGGCTTCCGTAAAACTATGAAAAATAAACATGATCCGGAACATGTCTTATCAAGATAGATGCATCGTCTAGTCGATGCTATAATAGTAAAAGCCAAGGAAAAACCTCACATCGGGTTATCGATATCGAGGCATAGCCATGCTATGAAAGCACACATGTAAATCATATTTGTAACGGGAGTCGTCTTCATGCACAGTCTCTCCTATTGGATGACAACTAGGAGATCAAGCTACAATTTTCCATAAAGTCATGCATGTCAAACACAATACACACCCACTGAGAAAATACTTAAAGCATTAGGGTTGATTCCTTAAACACAAATAACACAAAAATCAAACATGCCTCATGTAAATGGTCAATGCAGAAAAAGGGTCAAGTCATAAGGAAAAAGAGAAGTAAAGCAAATAAAGGATGCCCAAGTTCTACTTTGGCCATTCATAGTCATTATATATATAAACCAGATTTTAATCAAATCATGACATTTCACGTGATTTTGATTATCAATACCAGATAAGTCTGGCCTATTTAGGCACTTGAGTCCCTATGACACAATATTCTGTAAAACATGAACTCTCTAAAAATGATTTCAAAACAAGTACAAGTCAGTTGATAGTTCATGTATCATATGGTCGGTGCCACCGGGTCATGCTTTGTATCCATATCTTAACGGGACACCTTTTCATGCATAGCCTACCTAGTTGATGTCACTACGTGATCAAACAAGAATTATGTATTTTGTACATATGTCAAACACCAACCACCTCAATCAAGAACAATTATCAATTATAACACAAACAATTACTAGATACACTGGTGATGTCTAATGATACTGCCCCAGTAACACAGAATCTAGCTAAAGAAATGTAACCAAAATGTACTTGAGTTTGACTTGAGTTGGGCTCGGTTGGGTTCAAGACTAGTTTGATCTGGTTAGGTTCAACTGTGACTTGGGTTCAGGTCCAGCTTGAGTGGACTGGTTCCAACCTAAATTCTGGTCTAATCTGATCTGAGTTGAATCAACTAAATTTTGGTCTAAGCTGATCTGAGCTGAACCAACTAGATTCTGGTCTGGTCTAATTAAGACTGGGTTCAGTTTTGCACTGAACCAAACTAAATCTAAATTGAACCGAATCTGGTCTATACTGGACTGAACCAAATCGGGTTCTAATTTGATTTGGTCCAGACTGGTCTGGTCATGGACTGCACTGGGTCTGGTCTGGTCTGGTCTGGTCCATCCTGGTTAGTCTGGACTGAGCTGAACCAGACTGGGTCTGGTTTAGCTTGGCATGGGTTTCAGTCGAAACTAAGTTTTGGTTTACAGCTAAGGGAAACTTTGGATTCAGCTTGGTTATAAAAATTGTAAGGGACCAATTAGACAAGGTCTAGTGAAGTAAAGACAAGGTTGGATGAGCATGTCTGCAGTTGAGTATGTGGGGAGGGGATATTTGATTCCTAGTCCATCAAGAACAACTCTTGTTCAGCAGGGTATCAAAGATTAACTCACCATTGAAAAGGTATTAGGATATCTAATCTAGTCACTTGACAACAAACGTATTCAAATTTGGAAAAGAAAGTAGTGTTTCTTTTAGTGGAAAAATAGATAAATAAGTCTTTAGTCTGGTGTGCATAGACGTATAAGTTGGTGACAGAAAAATTGATTCCTCATTGGTATCCACATCTCTTTGCAACATGTAACATATACTTCTTCTTATGCTTTGATTAAATTTCTTGGATGAAATTTCTTTTTTTAGGTGGGTCAGATGTAATACCTAAAACCTAACCCAGTAACCACCACTAAATCTCCACTAAACTCCCACTAAATCTCCACTACATCCTCACTAATCCCCACTAATAAACCCACTAACCTCTTTAAACCCCCACTTCCATTCTTCTTCTCACGGGAAGAGAGAGAGAGAGAGAGAGAGAGAGAGAGAGAGAGAGAGAAGAGGCAGGGGAGATTGGCTATTAGAGAAGAGAACAGAAGACTACTTGGTTCAGCGACACGGTGGAGAATGAGGTCGATCGAATTCGGACGGTGAATACAAAGTGTTTATAAGCGGTTTTATGCGCATACCTGATATTCTGATTTATAAGGCCAAATGTCAATACTTGATTTGAAGCCGTGCTCCCGGGATGTATTTCGGGAAGCCCAACTTATATGCATGGAGATATTCACCTCTAATTCAAATAACATCAATAAAAGATATTGTTTTGTTTGTTGTTAGATATGCTAATTTTGTAATAGATTGTGTGTATTTTAACCTTTACGTTGGACACTTATTCTTGTGTCATTCTTCTTCAAGGTGTTTATATGTAAAATTCATAGATGTAGCTTTCCCTTTACATATTGCATTTGGATTTGCATTAGGGACTGTTATTTTTAGTTTTTAGTTTTACTTCTTGTCTCACACCTTGAAGCTAGTATCTATTCTTATACATACCTCTTTGTCTTCTAAATTTCCCACTATCACATCATCTTGTCATTGCTCATGCTAGTCAGTGTATCTTGAACCATTTATACTTTTTACTGTTAGTTCATGCATATTGTTTGCATACCTTTTCTTGTTCACTGAAATTTATGTATAATTTGTAGAGAGAGAGAATATATATATCATAATTTGATGATATACAATGTACTTGGTTTCTAGTAGATATAGTGAACTTACTTTTCTTGTTTGTTTTATTGAGGATAATTAGTAACGGATCATACTTATGGCTAGTCTAGACGCGTGAATGTAGCTATGAGAGAGGGTTCCCTCTGTGTAGTTTTATCACCGGCCAAGTCACGTGCCCTTCATGTGAAATGCTTGGACTGGGGCGTGACACACCCTTTCTCTTGGGGCTTCTTTTAGCAAGAAGTGATAACTATACCACTATTCATATACTACTTCTACGCTATAAGAGAGAAAAATGTGGAATTCATTTTCTACACTACAAGTGAGAAAGTATGAATAATGATAACTACACTACTCCCTCCTACACTACTTCTACACTACATGAGAAAAATATAGTCTCTCTCGATGAATCATCAATTTTAAAAAAATTTAAAGAAAATGAACCCCACACTTTACTCTCTTATAGTATAGAAGTAGTGTAGGAATTGTAGCGTAGTTATTTCTAGTATATTTTAGCTAGCTTCTATATGAAACATGTTCATACAAGCTATTGATAACTCGAACTTCATTGTTGAGTTTAGCAATTTATGTGGCATCCTTACTGAATCTACTAAGTCTTATCATGAATCACAACATTACTATCACCACCTTGGGGTTGTTTATTTGCATGGAAGTGAAAAATGAAAGTGCGAAATTGACACACTTTGAACAGTTCCTAATTAATATAATAACTTTGATACAAATTCTTCATTACATGTAAATGTGATTCTACCAACCTAGGAGAAGGCCTAAATAACTATCTAGTGTAACACATATGCAGAAATGTACAAACAATATACATTGCTAACTCAAATAGCATCCACGTAAACTTTAGAGGAGGGAATGAATGCTCTTGGCCTTTTGAATTGCTTGTTTCACTTTGGACAAAGGTTCTTCATACAAGAAGGCAGGATCATCAAATTTGGGCGCCAAGCTCGCCTCTCCGAGAAATGCACGGAAAGTATCAGCCACAGAATTGGAGAGAGATTGCAGATTGTATCCTCCTTCCAAGAAAAAAACACAGCGTCCTCCACATAATTCATTTGCAAGTTGCTTGATATTTGAAGAGAGCATGTAATACGTGCCGGTTGTGAATTGTAGGCCAGCCAACGGGTCTAGCACATGAGCATCGTAGCTGAAATTGCAACATTCGAAAGGAAGCTATTTATATTTAGTTTCGTCATGGAAAATAATCTGCAAACAAAATAAGTAAATTTCACTGGCTACTGTGAACTTTTAGGGGCTTTGCGAACTATCCTTTTTTTTAAAAAAATAGAAAAACTATCATAAACTTTTTTTACTATATAAATCTACCTTGAACCTTTTCCCGCAAAACTACCATACCAGATGGCAGTTAGGGTAACATATTTCAGATATTCGCTTTTACGTACTGACTTATCTATCAATTCTCTCTCCTCACACACTTCACAGATATTAATAAGGATTGTTTAGACCTTTATCCAAAACCTTCACACAATTAGCAACTTCCAATTAGTTCATTTTATTTATCTGCAGATCTGAGGTCATTGTAGTTTTATCTAATAAAAAAACAGGTTAATTACAGAAAACCCCCATGAACTTTTGGGGAGTTGTAGAAACCCCCATTAACTTTTTTTATTAGGCAACCCCCCCCGGAGCTTTAGAAGTTGTTGCACATAACCCCCCTTAACTGTCTTATTTCAATAAATCTTACCTAAAACTTTATCTCTCAATACCCATATTAGCACCACCAACTCTAAAGTGCTAGTAGTAAGCACATGACAAAGAAAGAAGACGAAAAATCCTTCTCGGTCCCCAAAAAATACCATTTTATTAAACATGACAAACAGGGAAGTTTTTAGGACTTAGGAATTATTTTCATTTTTTTGGGCGCATACTTGCCACATGAGATGTTAGAATCGATGGTGCTAATTTGGAGATTAACTGAGAAATTTTCATGTGACATTTAATGAAATAAATAGTTCGTGGAGATTATGCGCAACAACTCCTAAAGTTTAGGGGGGTTTAGTGATAAAAAAATTTGATGGAGGTTTACTGCAACTCCCCAAAAGTTCATGGGGGTTTTCTGTAATTAACCCTAAAATTTTAACAGTTTTGTGCAATACCCCCACCCAAACTTCTAATAGCAGTCTTTTTTAAGTTTAAGAGTAAGCAAAACCATCATTTAGGCGCTGATGTTCTTTTCATTATTTTTATATATATACATACCGAAAGATATATATGAATCTAAAATGGTAGGAACATGATAAAGTATTACATTTCACCTATACATTGTAAGTGAACGGTCAAAAGAATTTATTTAGAAAAAAGAAATTAAACATCAACAACTAATCAATTGCTCATGCCAAGTCTGACTAGAACTGAAGCACAACATCCAGCATCAATTTTTTTTCTTTGTTTGAATCAATATTGCCAAAGATTTTGAAGACACAAGTAAGATAAATACGTGTCACTATTATAAAAGTACAATTAAGAAGTAGCAACTCACCCGGCTGATACGAGGATGATATCAGGTTTAAACCTCTGGGCACATGGCACAATGATCTCATCAAATACAGATCTCATAGCAATATCACCCGAGCCCCCAGGTAGAGGAAGATTCAGTGTAGTTCCCTCTCCACTCCCCACACCAATTTGTTCGATCTTACCTGTACCAGGATAGCTTCCAGCCTACATATACCAAGTTCAAAAGGAAGATATTTTGTCAGTTATTTTTAACTTAAGGTGTTACTTGAAACGTCAAATTGAAAATAAAATTATGCAGTCTTCGGGTTCAAGCTAAATTCACAAGTTGCATACTATTCGTGTTTACTCTAGTATGTATCTGAAGTGCACACACAATACAGTGGTCTTCCCCTTGTACTTATATGACTTAAAACATACTTTGAAATAGGTAATCTTTAAAGGTACTATCATAATCTTAAAAGGGTTTTTTAAGATATCAGCCTTTCAACTCATCAGTGTTTTCAAATACGTTCCGCAAATGTTGATAGTTTGAAATAAGGCCCCTAAGACCTTTTAATTTACACCAAATATACCTATGTTAGTGTTTTGTTATTAAAGTTATTCTCAAGGCATATGCATTTTAAGTAATTTTCAGGTAATACATTGACGTGTAAAATCAAGATCAGAATTAAATAGGCTTTGGGTTAAAGCTAAATTCACAGGTAGCATATTTTTTTTTGCGAAAATTATGTATAGCACCTAGTATGTATTTGAAATGTACATATTATACGATGATAAGCCTCCACAAATACATTCAAATATAAATGTAAAACTTAAATGGGATTGCAGCTTAAATCAGATAGTCATATGCTCACAACTATAATACCAGAAAGATCAAATAAATTATTTCGGATAGGCAGTTGACCTAAAGAGCAAGAACATGGCTACTACCATTACAATGAATAAATGCAATCTAATCAAATACAAATTCAATGCCATAGCCAACTTGAACTGTGCACAAACTGAAATTTCATTTTCATTTTCCTCTTACTCTTGTAAGAGAACAACAAATGAGTTTCTCATCACAATATATATGTTTCTAACTGTTTAACAAATACAAATTTAATTAGAAGAGCTTTTACCTGATGAGTTGAAATGAAGAAAATATCTGGATCATCATAAAATGCATCACATGTACCATTCCCATGATGAACATCAAAATCAATTATAAGAACCCGCTTCAATCCATGTACACGTTGAGCATGCCGAGCTGCAATAGCTATATTTCCAAAAACACAAAAGCCCATAGGACCTTTTGGAACAGCATGATGACCTGGTGGTCTTATCAATGCAAACCCTACAGGAGGATCCATCCGAATCCTTGATGCTTCAACCTAAACAAATAAATATCGATTTTTACACTGAACTTATATATGGTCATTTAGAAAGCTACTTTTGTAAAAGTCTTGGAATACTCCATACCACAGAATCAACCAAGGAAATCCCTGCACCAGCTGCAACTAAAGATTCTTGGAAAGTCTGCACCAACAGAAACATTATATGTAACTGACGGTGGAATAATCAAACATCATATTTTTCTTTGACTTTGTGAGCATTTGATGTATTCTTTAAAGGTACATCAACACAATATCTCTGATCATTTAAGTTTATTACTACGAAAAGCTTAAATATAAAAATGAGGGAGAAGCTTAAGAGTGGTGAATACAGTTTCAGTAGCATACGTTGGACCAGATCCATCAATGAAAATAATACCTTCATCAGAAGCCCTACTCATAGCCTGCAGAAATACAAGGGCAAAACAAGCATCAGGAAACATGAATCATTAAACCAATAAGTCCCTCACCGAGCTACTCTTATGAAACCCACAACTTCTATCATAGAGACAGGATCGAAGAAGACGAGGATTGTGAAAGCACTGGATAACAATTCCAACTGAGATTATTGCATTTCTGACAGTCGTAAGGATGTATATATAGTCAATAAATTAAGAGAAAGAAAGGTACAACAATTACCTTCTCTAGCCCAGCTACATAGGCCCTTTCATGAACAATTGCAATATCATCTACAGTAGCAGGTTGGAAATTCTGAATTTCAAATACCTCAGGACCACGGGACTGAAATGAAGAATCTGTTAAAAATTTTGAAAGAGATCAAGTAATCTCAACTCACTAAAATAGTTCCTACCAAGGTATTGGAACATAAACCACCATATCTCATGTAGAACCAGCACACAAGGCATAAGGAGGTCAATCTAAATTAATCATTCTGTATATGGTTATGATGCTAATAAACACTTCTAGTTGTTTCCTTTTCTTTTGGTTACTTTATCTTTAGAGTAAACAAACAATTTGCGACCAACTAAATACTGACTGCATTATGATTTCTTGGTATGAAGCCCATATATAAAACAAAATTCCCACCTTTTCTTAGAAGCAACTCGGATCTCCTAAAAAGAACCATATCTCCTAAAAAGAACCAAAATAAACTTAAATATTTAATTACTAAAACAATCAAAATAAGGACAGTGATAAAGCTGTTGAAGTTTTCATTTAATATGTAACTGAGCATTGTAAGAAAACTATAGATATATGATGTGATGCATCAATAATGAATTATAGTTATGGAAACGAACACTCTAAGATGATTTTTTTTAATACAATGTTTAACAAGTTTATCGACATGTCAGATTAAGAAAGTATGAACAAAAGAAAGATAGGTATCAAAAATGGTTTTGTTACAGACCTTTGACGTGAGTTCCAACCTCTCAAGAGCGTCAACAATTGCAGGCACCCTTAAATTAGATTCAGGGTGTGCTTCCTGGATTTAGAAGAAGATAATTGGAAAAGTAATTTCAGCAGTTAAATAACATTATGCAGAAATTAAATAATTTTAAGGCTAAATTTAAGAAGCCACCATTAGCTTAAAGTTTTTTGAAGAAAAATACCGTAAACATGAAGGAATCGATTGATCAATCAATCGCATAAACATGGTGCAGGCTCTCACTTTGGTCGATTAGGGTGAATTGACATCAAATGAAATAAAAAAGAATAGATCAACCAATTATATGATGACCAAGAAGAGAAAACTAAAATAAATACAAATTTGGCAAGTCTATTAATTTTCTTCAGCAACGATAGAAGCATGTTACTTTTTACTGTTGACACGATGGTTGAATAAGAATAAATAAGTAACCCCTGTCAAATAGCACCAAGAAGGCTGATACGCACTGATGCAAGTTTTACAATGTTGAACAAGAAGTCAAGATAAATGTAGAAAAGAGAGCGAGTAAAATAGCATACCTTATTGTGGCCAGTAGCAGGAGCAACAGAATAGAGTACAAGTGCATCTCGTAACGGGATATTAGAAGATACATGTGGATCTTTTCTTATATCACTAGAATTTGAAATGGAAGCCCCACCATCACTTTGAGAGTATCTGATATTACACGTGATAAGTTTGTAGAATCTTCTTTGTGTGTAGGTCGTTTTCTTTGAATACAACCCACATAAATTCTTTAGCTTGTATACTTGTCTGATAGATGAGAAGAAATGACCTGCACCATACATAATTATCAAATTTCTTTAAGATAATAGAAGATGCAATTAGAAAGTTATTCTCTTTACATTCGAAATTGATCAACAAGCAAAAAACTAACAAATGGAGATTAGGAGCTCAAATTGTGAAGTGTAGATTCAGATGTTTGTAACCGGCTTGGCTGAGTCATTTTTTTTAAGAAGCATAACTGGACATCAATTGCTTAAAGCTAAATTTGAACCTTCAACTTTTCAATTGATGTAATCTCAGTTGTGATTAAGGAGGGAGGGGATCACAATATTTTTCGTTCTCTAGCTTGGAATTTGGAAACTATTGAGATTAAATAATTAACATGTAAGGCAATACTTGTAACACATTTTATGGACAAAAAACTCGTGCTCTGATATTAGTTTGTGAGAAAAATCTTTAAAATAGTAGGCATTAATCACAGACCAAAATAACTGTAACCAAATACCTTCTCCCTATATTCTTGGCTCCCAATGACACATTAAGCGCACATTGTTCCACCCTATTTCTGACGCGAGACTCAAATCTCTATACCATCCGCCTCTGACTTGAATGCTATAATGGTATACAAGACAAATCCAACAATGTCTTGTCCGTACGTGCCCGTGTTTCTTTGGTTGTTAGTATGGTTATAGGGATCATCAACACCTAGCAATATTGTTTCAGTGCAAACATCAGATTTTTTGGTATTAGTCATAGAATTTGGGAATTGATAAACTTATGATTCTTCACTTGGAAAGAATCGTAAGAACCATCACGTTGGTTTCGTTACCATTTTACTAAGTACACAGTAAACTAGTTCAATCTGATTATACTGGTTCCATTGGCTATATATAAACATTAAGCAACCCATAAATTCCACCCAGCACAAGAAAAATGAAAAAGCTTTCTCATTCTTTCATATCAAAGACCTCTTCCACTTCACCAAAACTCTAAGTTGGGCTAAGGTTGAGGGATATAATTTTATACTCTAACATACTCTGACAGATTGAGGGCCTTTTCAGGGGCTGAAATCTGGACTCATGGAGTGGTTTTTTAATTAATATAATTCTGCTTTAGAAATTCATGGCTAGCAAGACTCAAATTTGGTTTGCTCTGATACCATGGCAAAGGACCTTGCCACTACACCAAAATGAAATCTGGACTCACGGAGCGGTTTTTTAAATTAATATAATTCTGTTTTAGAAATTCGTGGCTAACAAGACTCAAACATAGCTTGTGCGGATACCATGTCGAATGATCTTGCCACTACACCAAAACTTCGTAAAACTCCGGGTTGAGAGATATAATTTTATATTCTAACATTTCACAGATAAACGTGTTAACTAACACCCAAAAAAGGAAAAGCTGAAAAAGTCATTTCAACAAATAGGTGGCGCCCAAAACCTACCATTGAGGTGGAACAAACGATTGGATATTGAAAATGAGATGACAAATCAATACAAATTGATGGGTATCTTCTATATGTATTTTTCTCATTTATCGATTCAAGTGTGTAATGAAAAAAAGTTGTTCGTGGGTACCTGAGAGAGCTGGAGAAGGAAGTGAACGGAGCTCCATAATGAGTACAGTAATCGAACACCACTGACTTCTGTCTTTTGCTGATCTTTTTGTATTTGTAGCCACCCGTTTTATGTAGGAGTTGGGCTTTAAATATACGGTGGGACATAGAAGAGGAAGCCCACTAAGGACCATATAAAGGTGTGACTTTGGTTGGGCTAAATCTGAATCTAGTTAATCTAACCTGTGAATTAATAGGGCATGGAGTTCTTAGAGTTTGAGTTTTACACCAAAGCGCCAAAAACTATTTTTTTTTATTATCATAAAACTTGTAAATCTATAAATAAAAAAAAACCCTCATACTATCATGAATTATCCTTATGGCATTAACAGCTTTAGATAAAAGGTAACTACTTAGCACTTAAGTAACTTATAGTTTCCCCTAGTTTGCACTTATATACCCTTACTTGTTCTAGGCAGCGCTTACATACCCTCAACTTTCTAAAAGTTACACTTTATTGTTCTCTGTTGTGCAAACATCAGATTTTTTTTCTCTCCGAATTTTGTCATATAACATTCACAAGCTAATTTTAAAACTTTTTATTCCTTCACTGTATTTCTATTTTAAAATACAAGTACAATAAGTTTAAAATAGAATTAGGATATGTTTAACCCTAAATTCAACAAATAGTGAAATATTAAAAAGCTCTAAAATTTGTTTGGGAATGTCACAATAGAAAGTTCGAGAGAAATTTCTCATATTTGCATAACAAAGAGTATTAAAATGTAAGTTTTAGACATTTTAGGCATATAAGTGCCGCAAAAAACAAGCATATAAGTGCTGCACAAAACAAGTTAAGGAAGATAAGCACAAACTAGGAAAAACTACAAGTTACTCAAGTTCTTTACCAGTAAAAAAGTTTATAATTTATGGTATGTTCTACAATAAAGATAATTATGTGAAATTGCCCTCCTTGCAATTAAACCTTACTCCAATGACATGTATACGAGTAAATATGCAATAGAAGCCTTAAACCCCCCAAGTAATATCAGACCCCAAAATGGCGGGAAGCCACCTCAACCACCTCAACTGCGCCGGCCGCCCAAAACCCACCCTCCTCAAACCTCGCCGGAAACCCCCACTCTCTCCGCCATGTCCTTCAGCAACCTCATCAATGCCTGGGACCTGTTTGATGAAATGCCTGAATGATCGCCATGATGGATTGAAGGAGAACTCTATTACATGAGAAGGCTCAGTTGATTCTCTTGTCAACAATGGTAATTTTGATTACTTACATTTGAACTTCTCTGTTTCCATCCAGTTCATATACTTTCACCTTCCTCATGCATGATACTAACAATTTAATCAGCAATTTAGTTACTGACTGCATGAGAATATCACAAATTTACAACTGCTCAAAATTGAATCCATCAAGAATTTGATGGTATTGATGACACCACTTCAAAAAATTCAATTCTGTCCATTTCCTCCTCATCCATCATCTGATTAACCAATACATTTAGCATTCTATAGATCTCTTCACTTCTTGAATGAGACTTACCCTCAGCAGCACCAAACACATGCTTCACACTCCTCACCTCAATCCAACTATGCCCTGCATCCTTCTTCAACCCTTTCTTCTTCATCACCACTCTGATCCTCTTCGCCTCCTCCCACCTCCCCGCTGCTGAATAAATATTCGACAATGTCACATATCTTGCTCCATTGTCAGGTTCGAGAGCGAATAGAGCCTCTGCAGCTCTCTGACCAAGCTTTAGATCTCCGTGAACCTGGCAGGCTCCGAGCAAAGCCCCCCATATCCCTACATTACTCGAATGCAAGCTTTCGATCAGTTCTATTGCTTCGTCCATCTTTTTCTTGCGTCCGAGGGCATCAACAAATGCAGCATAATGCTCGCTGCTTGGGCACACATTATATCTCTCCTTCATAAGATTCAGGAATTGGCCACCCTCAGATACAAGTCCAGCATGGCTGCAGGCCGATAGGACGCTGAGAAATGTGACATGATTCGGTGAAACCCCACCTTCGATCATCCTTTCGAATATGGCTAGTGATTGCGTTCCTAGACCGTTATACGCGTACCCTGTAACCATCGAGTTCCAAGAGATTACGTCATGCTCATTCATCGAATGAAACACTGCAGAGGCAGATTCCACATCGCCACATTTCGAGTACATGTCGATGAGCGCATTGCAGGTGAAGATATTCGAGTTGAAATGAGTTCGACGGACAGTGTAGGCATGCACTTGCTTGCCTCTACCGATAAGTCCCAATCTCGCGCACGAGCTCAAAACCGACACAAGCGTGAACGGGGTCGGTTCAACTCCCTCCCGTACCATCTCCTCGAACATCTCGAGCGCTCTCTCCTCCTCCCCGTTCTGCTCGTACCCAGACACCATCGCCGTCCACGATATCTCGTTCCTCACCGGCATCTCATCAAACACCCTCCTCGCCTCCTCCACTCTCCCAGCCCTCGCATACCCTCCGACCAAACTCGTCCACGTAACCACGTCCCTCTCCCCCATTCCATTAAACACCTTCCTCGCAAACTCCACATCCCCACACTTGCCATACCCGTCCACAAACACATTCCCCATAATTATATTCATACCAAATATATTTAAAATAACAGCGGCATGTATCTGCTTAAGGGTGCTTAACTCGCCCAGAGCGGCGGCAGAGGTAGCGGCGGCGACGACAGTGAAGCGGTCAAACGAGAGAGGTGTTGGAATGTCGGCGAAGAGCTTGAGGGCCTGGCGATGGCGGCCGTGTCGAGAGAGGGAGGAGAGGATGGTATTGTACGAGACGAGGTTTCGGTCGGGCATTTGGGCGAACATGCGGAGGGCGTCCCGGATGGGGAGGGAGGAGAGGAGGGTGTTGTAGGAGTGGAGGTTCTTGGATGGGAGGTCGGAGAAGGCGGCAATGGCGGAGGGGAGGAGATGGAGGGAGGAGTAGAGGTGGATGAGGCGGTTGGCGAGGAGGGTGTGAGAGGCGAGGCCGGTTTTGAGGAGGCGGGAGTGGAGGAGGGAGGTGGAGAGGGGGGACTTGGTGGAGAGGCAAGCGTCGATGAGGGATAGGTGGTGTTGGATGAGGCTGCCATGGCCGTGTCCCTCGAGTGCATGGTTTAGTTTCATGGGGGATTACTGTACGTTCATGATTGATGAATGCAATGAAATTAAGTACTTATGTTATTGGTGGGTGTGTTTACGTTTCGCAGCAAAGTTATACCGAGGAGGATGATGATCACCTAGTTCTTTCCCCCGTTGACGAGGGAGCTCTTTTATCCTCATCCTAGAGATCATCTAGGTATATCCCGAGTTTATGGGAAAAAATTACTCACATATGAATGAATGAAATGTATATTAAAATAATCCTTAAAACAATGATTCTATTATAATCCTTAAAACAATGCTTCTATTACAAATACATTTCTACTTGTTGGTTGATAAATTTTATCTAAAATGACTCCTTGCGGGTTTCTATATCGCTGATTGCTCGCTTCAATAGAATGATTCAATTAAGTACCACCATACAACTGGGTATTATGCCGTTGTTAACCATAGCAAGAAAATAATAGATACTATGTCGTTGCCGAAGACAATCGTGGAAACACAAGGCAAGTAGATAAGGGGGCGCAAATAGTGGGATGTGGGTCTGAGAGGATAGAGTTACATTCCCTTTTTGATAAACAAATTTTGTATAATTGTAGAGATGTTGGTATAATAAATTAAAACTATAAAGTTTATATATCCTTATCTTAAGAGAAATTTGAGCTGAAGATTTCACTCCATGTTTTATGATTTCGATTATCATTCAGATTATCATTCAAAACATGGATTGGTGCGACTCAAGATAAAGATATATATTATTATCAATAGTCATGAAAACCTTCTATTAGTTTCTCCCAATATCTTAATAAAAAAATATGTGAATGATCATCAAACTGAATTCCTAGCCTCATATCTAGATTAATAAAGAAAACATTGTAAGAATCAAATTTATCAACGCTACATTTAAAGATATACATCATTCACATGGAATGAGCAGTGCCTTGCCAAATGTATGCAGAAGGTAACCAACGTGAACTGTAATGGATGAGAACAAGGAATTGATGATCCATAAATTGCTGTAGGAATTAGGATCAATTACAAAGTAATAGTAGCTAACAGCTAACTCAAGGCAAGGAGGAGGTTAGGAAAGGAAAGGACAGGACATATCTTCATCTCAAATTGCCAGGAACAAAAGCCAATATTTCATTGATAAGAACCTCCTGAAGTGTTGAATTAGCCCCAATTTTGAAAAACAATTTTTTTTCCTCAAAACCTCTAACAATCATATATGAATATAACTAGAAATTAACTTTAAATGGTTATATGTTCACCTGGATATAATAAAGACAGTAATCATAAACCGCATGTTGTTGCAGACATAAAGATTATAATACCTCACTTTGCTGGCATATTATCCGTTGCATGTGATTAACGTCAATTTGATCGCAAATCAATTTAGGGTTCAACGTTTTCATTTTAGGTTTGATTATGTTGGTGATCGTAGGTGATTTCTCTGAATTAAGAACTAAATAATAAGAATTCACCTTGATGCATATTCTGGGTGTTGGCGATTCTCAAAAATTGAAGGATACAAATTAAAGGCAAGAAATGATTATAGTATTTTGGAGTTTTCTTACCAAGATATAGATGATCGGTAAAATAGTCAAGAAATATTTTTTTATTAGTTTATTCCAATATCCAAGGAAAAAATATATATAATTCGTCATCAAACTAAAAATTGCATGCAGAAGGTAAACAATGTGAACTCTAATAGACGAGAACGAGGAATTGATGGCCGATAGATTGCTACAGCAATTAGAACCGACTTCAATATATAGTAACAACCAAAATAAAGGTTCTTTGCAAGGAGGAGATCAGTGAAGGAGAGGACATGAATTTTCTAGAAAAGAATCGAGGAGTTTTAATTACTATATTCATCTTAATTTACTATATTTAACTTGAATCATGTACATTTGTGATCATGAAAGCGTCTAAGTAAAGAAGCAAACATCAAATGTGTATATATATATACAGCTAACTTAATTAATTATATACTTGATAGTGTTAAATGCTCAATTGTAGCCTCTTTTAGAAGTTGTTTTAGTAGAGATCACTCTTTAGGAATCATATATTCTTTGTAGTCAACAAGGAAAATGTAGATAAGGATTATGTTCTTTTATGATCCAACTTGCAAGTTGGTCTTGACGTCAAGAGAATCAAACTATCTCCTAATCATCTGCTGAGATATATAAGATCACTGGTCCCTTCAAATGATAGAAAGTTATAGAACAATCACTTGAAGGTGATGGTCAAGTAAAGTAGGAAGTCAGTGGAAAAAGAATACAAAGATATGGGTTGTGGACTTTGGGATTGTGTTCCAAATTTGGATAATTCTTACAAAAGAATACCATAAATTATCAGAGATTTTGCACAAAACTATCCAAAACTATTTTTTTTCTGTAGATTTTAAACTTTCAAATCATCAGAAATAGTACTAGAATGCGAAAGTTGTACGAAAGCTTGCAGTAATTACCTAGCAAATTTGTTAACTTTAATGGTAGTAATTTAGTGATTTTATGAAGAAAATTTGCTATAACTTTCTAAAATATAAATAAAATTTCATGATCTTTAGTTTCAACAAAAAGTAGACGACGCATGAGGAGACACTGATGGAGGGAAAATAACAAGGGGAAATGCTGGTGGGGCCGGAGGGATAATGATAACGGCATTGGGCACAAGGATAAAAATTTTCTAGAACAAAAGAAGAATAATACAAAGATTTTTAAAATAAAGTTTTCTTGTCTGTATACCCCTCACATCTATCTTATTTGCAGATTTTCCCTCAAAACCGAAACTTTGCGAATTTCTTTGTGCATTCTTTGATATTGAGTTAAAATAGATCTCACTTGTTTTAGCATCGTTAAATTTCAAACTGAGAAGAGATAAAATGCAATAATATTCTCTCCTTTTTTACATATATATCCCCCTTATCTCTATTCTATTTGCAGATATTTGTTTCTGAAATCTGCATATTAGATATGAATTTTGACAGTTTTAAGTGATAGGGGTACAGAAATCTAATGTGAAGAACATTCATGTAGGGATAAATTAACAAATAGGATATATTGGGAGATATACAAGCAAAAAAGTCTTAAACATAAATGAAGAACATGCACGAAAACATGCACACATAGTTTCTTGGGCAGAGTAGTCGACTACAGGGCTTGAGTAGTCGACTACACTGCGGTCGACAGAAAGACAGTTTTCTAGCTTGGGACTTAGTAGTCGACTACTCTGA
>JBAKGM010000081.1:6594987-6625634 GCA_037177215.1 Asparagus racemosus | reverse complement strand
TATATATATAACCGGTAGTGCTGTAAGGGTATAAACAACCCAGAAAAGTTCAAAAATTCCATATACATAGCTTGCTTTATTTAATAAAATAAGTTAAAAAACATTTGGAAAACATGAAAGAAATTAATAGGGATAAGAAGTTAGGTACATATAGGTTTAAGTAGCAGTTATAATTGCATGGAAAAGAAAATGTACAATGAACACATACCTTATTAGATAGAACATTCCAAATCCCATCACTGGCTATAATCAGAAAGTCAAAACCTTCAATCTTCTCTTCCTAGAATAAAAAAGAAGAAACACCATCTAAGTAAATGCTTTCAACATGATACATATGAAATAACTAAAGAAAGGAATTAATAGTTGCAAATATCTACTTATACATGGCGATCATGCATCATGACATCATGCTAAGCAGAATATCATTAAATACATATTTCCACAACTCATAAATCAATGAGTATGATATCAGATTATATACCAATAAGCTACAAAATAACCAATAATATGCTCTGTTAAGGTAACTGGTCTTCTATACATATCAAAATAGCCTGACATGACACAATATCATGCATGCAAATCCTATATCTGTAAACTTCAACCTTGACAAATCCATATTACTTCTGACAAAGATACAAGTTCTAGACTTCATCTACAGACCTAAATTATGGTTACAATGTTAGTGATATTCTCATGTAATAAGAAGTGGAAGAAATTGACTGCAAATTCTCCGTCTAGTGAATTCTAGAATTAGGTGATTAATTACCTTAAAACTTGCACTTGAACTCAAATATAATACTTGCACTTTAAGTTAATATTTTCTGTTCTTTCTAATTAAATCAAAATGAAGAGAACTAACCACTAATCTGTGACGTGTACCTGAATCTCTGGTTCGGCGGAAACATAGGGCTTGAGCAATTTATCTCCAAATGCACGAGAGACAGCAAGAACTCCTCCTACGCGCCAAGTACCTGGGAAATTTGATCATTAGTTTTTTTACAGAAACAACAAAATGATTATGCAATCAGTGTCCGATACATGACCCATTTGCAAGAAGAAAGTAACTTTTAGGGCATATTCACCAAAAGCAAGGTAACTATCAGGACAAGATTTAATAGAGTTCACCTGCCCAAAGAATGAATCCTCCAGCACTTTCAATTCGTTCGCGCTCGTCAGACCTTTCTGGTTTGTGATCAATAGACAAAGGAATTGCTGCACATAGCATAATGTTAATGATATCAAATTCAAACAAGATAAATCAATTGGTTAACAGGGATAAAGTTTGAAAACCATAGATTTGTGAAAGGTGCATAAAAGGAGTGATCTGACAAGAAAATTTGAGTCACATTGAAAAAAGAATTGGCTCATACCCTCTACTTCTGTTGATTATCGTACCTTTTACAATCCTTTCAATCTACCAAAGGAGTGATTTACTAAGTTGCAAGACATGGCAAGAAGGTGGGTCCGGAATCAGAAAAGAAGATGTACATTTTGTTGACGGGAATAGGAAATCTGCTACTCTAGTAAATAATGTTTTTAATCTACTACAGCACAAAGTTTGATTCTAAGTGTGCTGAAAAGTTTTCCAATGTATTTTTTACCAAGTTTAAGCTCCCAGTAGTTGTTCAATGCCGTCCAACTTTATAACAGGTGTTTCTCAAAATATCTTGAGATACTGACATGAAATTTACCATAGACAGTGTTACTCAAAGAAGGCATTCACTATAGACAAACTTTGAGCTGATTTACTGCATGAAACCTCTATTTTATTCCTTCATCCCTCTCTACCTGTGCTGAAATATTTTCCATTTATTTTGTTGAATTATAAGCTTGCATGGTTGTCTACAGCTTTCTAGTTATCTCTGAAGAATGTTCCATTATGTCCACATGATACTCCACGAAGTTAAATTTGATTCAGGCTCACTGCATGAATTTTCTCCTTCCACTAGCACCTATTGACACTCACTGAGCTGAACGGCTGAGGTCAAGATATAAGACCTCAACCTCCATCTCTAGCCTTTTTTCATGTTGTATCAAGAACTGCCCCCCAAGTGAACGTTAGATGCAAGATTTCCTATAACTACTTTTACAAAGGTCTAATAAATATGCAATTCATTGTTCAGACAACTAATCTACTGTCATGTCACTCACATGAATTTCTACATACAATTACTATGAATTTTCAATAATTTTTATGCCATTTAGGGGGGAAAATTTTAAACCTAGGCCAGCTCTGCATGCTACTGCTCTAGAATCTCCAACATTTGCCACAAAAAGCCGATCCCCTACCAAAACAGCTGTTGATGCAGTTGAACCAGCATCCTTTTGCTGACCTTTTTCCTCATTAAGATAATTAGTATCTGTCTGTCTAAAAGCTTCAACTGCAAGAAACAGGGTTAAACTATTAAGTGAAATAACTAGTAAAACAGAAGTAAAAAAGATCGAATACACACAAACACACAACTATCAGCACTTAAACCAACCAACCACAGACCAATAGCTGATTTAGTGTCTTTAATAAAGTCTGGATGACTGCTCAAGTTGTTGAATAGGTTGTTTTTCAGATATTCTGCAGTTCTGGAACCTCCGTGACCTGGATTGAAGAAGATGAACAGACGCAAGAGGAAGTGAGAAAAATTAGAAGAATGGACAAGGAGTCATAAGGGCATATGAAGAGGCAAATGTTGCAAAAAAAGGTCAATAAGGATAGCTCAGCAGAGTTTTCTTATAAAGGAACAGTAGCATACCATCAAAGACACCAAAAAATGCAACCATCTGGCCATCAACTTCAGATATCCTTGTTTCATAGAAATCTTCCATCGAAGCTCGTTTACCCTTAAAGGTGGAATATCCATAGCTAAACCTCCCATTTTTATTGCCAGTAATGAAACTATCAAGCCAATGAAGATGTTTTAGTGTATATGCTATGAAAAGAGCTCACTGATTAAAAAAAACAAAAAACAGCCAAGGAGGTTTGGACATTTATATGTTTATGATTGGAGTCTAGATCAAATATGATGCATATCCAAATAATAATAATAATTTTTAATTGTACCATTAAACAGCTCAAAATACAGATATTCGAGAATATATTTTCCTCAACCTGCTCCTACAAAAATTTTCTACAAAGATAGTGCATATCCGACATGAATTTTAGCCATCCGACATCAACCCGACATGCCCCCCGATATATCCGACATGAACCCTGAAAATGCAATACGCATTGAAAAACTTCATATCGTTTCGGTTGGCCCCTAAATCCACAATGTCGACTGACATGTCCGACATGGCGGCTGACATTTAAAACACTGTCTGGTACAGACATGATCCAAGGATACATGGTTCTAGAATATCCTCCTTGGATGCACATCCATATCCATATATTCTGCTGAAATAGTTGTCACTGATTGCAAGAACATGACTTGTGTCACTCATTTCTAGACTGTCTCGCTTGGAAACAATTACTGTCCACGCTTTCATGCTAATATCCAAACCTAACTCATTTATTATTGAGATGGTTTATCTTAGAGGTAGTTACATATACGTATTTACTTCTAATTAATTTTTCTAGTTTCCAATGAGAAAATGATCTTGGTGGGTGTTTGTCTTGAACAGGTAGTTGTTAAATCATGATATTATCACAGCATGCATACAGTAAATGTAATACTAACTCATGTGCATCGCATGGGTAACAGCAGTCGTCAACTATACCGACTAACATTCATTTTTCAATAGATGCCTAAATGAGAGGAAGTAATGATACTTTCCTGAATACATGCTATGGTCATATCCAAAGCATGTTCAGATCATCAGTTCATCTATTAGATGCACAATGATATCTTCAGAGAGCATAACTAACTATATCATGCCCCGGACACTAAGATACAATAGGCCCGCAAATATTCCCAATCTACCCGCTGCAATACGATGAGAGGCGATTCCTCCCGGAACAAAAGGATCCAGTTCCAAAAACTTCTGGATAGTTATCCCTACATCAGAACTGAATTCTTTCTCGTTAAAGAATTTGATTCATTCCAAAGTTTGATTTACGTTTTTTTAAATTGATTAATGATTCTCTGTCAGTCCGACCCGTCTATCTATAGCCAATTCTCTTACTTCTATAGGATTTCTTTCTAGAAACTGGAAACCGGGTATTATTTAATCGTGGCTAATTAGGCCCAGGAGCCCATTGGCATGGTAAGCCTTAGGACCCACTGATTGCAACACATTGTTTCGCTTGATCCACCACAAAAAATGTTTAACCAATTTTGGAACTTGATTCCCATGATTTACTATTTAAACCTATCTATATCACCACATCCATCAGATGCAAGACTATATTTGGGGTATCACAATCACCCCATCTTAAATAGGCGACGTCCTCGTTTCAGCAAGACAATGGGTCCTCACAATATCATCACTGGATGATGTAGATCCTAGAGGTGGATTTTACAAGTTCAAGAGGTGGCTCTCACTATGCCCACGCGACGACGATGCAGCACTTAGTCCCACATAGCTCTTAGTTTCACACTTTTGGCTAGCTAATTACTCTAATACCATTTGTCACGCTCTTGGCCTGAAAGTCCATTGGCACGGTGTGAGCCCTTGACCCACTCAGTGCAACACATCGTTTGGCCCAATCCACCTCCAGAAATGGCTAATCCACATTGCAACTTGACTCCCATAACTTACAGTCTAGACCTATCTGTATCACACCATTTGTCCGATGTGGGACTATATTTGGGGTACCACAAAATACATCTCCAATTTCTCTAACTTCCATCAAAATTGATAGCAGAGTAGTGGCTTAAGAAATATAATCTATTGGTATGAGTAAAGAATCACTACTCTAATGCTAATTTGGAAAATTCCCATGAAGAAAAGAACAAGCCTAATGAGGTTCACCCCTCTTTTTCTCTTTTGAGAAAATACCTGAGACAGTGATTTATTGATAGTAAAAATAACTAAACTTAAATAGATGAGAGAACATGGGATAGATTTGTATGGGTTCTTCTACTTCGATGGAGCTGCATGCGATCAGGATTCAGGCCAGGCCACAACACCACTAAACGTGACATGCTCCTCCTGAGATTTTCTTCATTCTGGCTTTTTGAATTGAAAACACGATCATTGCCCGCTTTCCAAATGACCAAGCGGTTTCAAAAACCATACTATTCCATTTGTTTTTTCTGTTAATTAGAATTACATTCATCACTTACTTTGCCCATCCAATATGAAAACCTCCCATCAGTTAAATGAACAGAACATCAGAACACAGAGATTTGAAGGGGAAAAATCAAACAAAATTTTACTCGACGACCACCTCTCACCATCAATCAACAGCTCCTATCTTAAAATTATAATACATTCTATATGTCTAAACCAATTAAAATAGGCAAAAAGATTCAATCTTTCTTGAACTCAAGCCAGCCCCATGGAAAATCTAGCCATTTCGGGTTCAGTGAATAGCACTTCAATGAGCCAAGATGCTGACTTAGGGTTTCTTTATTACAACACATCGTCTCTGCTATTGGTTCATTAAATCGTAAAGAAAACTAATATTCAATCACAATAATTAAGAAAATGAGGGGGGGTTTGTGGAAAAAGATACCTAATTCCACCGCCGCTGAAAACGGCGCCGGGATCCGATGGTTTCTGCATCATCGGAGGCTTATCGTCATCACTCGAGTACGGTCACCGTAAGGATTTTTGCCTTTTGAGAAGGGGATCGATTGTCAATAGGGAGATCGTCTCAGAATTCTGTCCCAGGTTTTATTTTTGCACATATACCCTCCGCAGATATCTTATTTACATATTACCTCTGATCTGCTTATATCTCTTTTAACAACGTCACAATTCGTAAGGTTTATTTACATATGTGAATTTTTTTACTCTCTCTTTTAGCGCGGTTATAATTCATATGGTTAGATCGGCAAAATATACAGATATCAGATCTGAAAGATAAATCGATAAGTAAAGTATATTAGAAATATACATCCAAATGAGTCTAATGTTCTAGAGGATTTTTTTTTCATTTTATTTCATTTTCAAATTCAATCTATCAAAACATTTCAAATCGTGCGAGACAGTCCCAACGCAAAAGGGTTAACTCTCTCAAAAGATAAATTAATAAATATCCAGATTTAGGGAGTAAAGCTACAAATAATATAGTTAGATAAAATGCCTTCTTTACCATATTTTCTTATTTTATTTTGTTGCACGAAAGACTAGTGGTATGAGGACAAGTGTGAAAATTTAGATTTGGGACAAGTAGTGACAACTATATTATATTTTCCCAACAACTTCTATACTATTACATCTAAAGATTGTGGGTCCATAATGACTCATCAAATTTAATAACTAAACTATACTCTCTAACTTACTCCTGCGTACACTACTAGACACAAAAGTATGAGATCCTTTCATGTAGATTGTTATTCAAATTGATAAGCCGTCATGGACCCATAATTTTTTGGTGTAGTAGTATAGAAGTAGTTGGGAATATATAGACCAGTTAACGCTACTCAGGGAGTTGCAACACGGAGAATATGAGTTGATGAAGGGACAAGATCTCTTATGGAATAAAATGTTACGTACACTAAGGGGGTGTTTGGTAATTCAAAAGTGAATTGAAAATGTGTAAGTTACTTTGTTTTGCAAATGAGTTTCACACCCACGTCAGTATGCAAGTGAAATACAATGTTTGTTTAAAAAACAAAATTATTGCTCAAAGTGTAATGCGAAGATGACGTGACAAAATTGAATTAATTAGTAAATATAGTTAAAATTATCTAATTAAATTTGGTTATTATTTGTTCACTTTTATGTGATTTCACCATTCTTTTAGGGGGGGGGGGGGGGGCAGAGTTGTCAACTAGAAGTAAAAATTAGAACTGAGATAATTCGTATGATAAATTTTTAGGGTGTTAGTCAATGAGAACAATAATTGGGATAATTTTTTAAAGTGTTAGTCAAGTAGAATTCTAGAAGAACTAGAACTAGGATAATTTTTAAAACTATCCCACTAATTGTTCAACCTATATAGAAAAACATGAGTTCTTCTCCCCCAGATTATTCCGCTTTTCAACCTAGAACTAGATGAGAACAAACTAGAACTTTTTGAATTGTTGAAAAATTATTAATACTTGAGTCCAATAAAATGAATGTTGCTAATACATTATGCATTATTATACATTATAAATGTATGCAAATAGCCCTTGCAATGCATATAGGAAAAGTTTTGAATAGTTAACGGTTGATATTAAGAAAAAGGATAAGTAAAATTTTGCAGATACACATAAATCACACCGAATAATAGATATTTACCTAGAGTCAACAATATTGTGAGAAGTTTTAATAAATAAGTAATGCATAACATAATGATGGGAACAAGTGCATTAAATTTAATTAATATGAATGAGAAAAGAGTGGAGATGAAAGATTAATACCAAGTGATCAAAAACTTGAGATTGATTTAGGAAATTAGGGACTTAGCCAGAACACATGATTATATATGATTAAAATTATTTTATACTTCATGATTAATGTGTATTTGTGATGATCAAGTATGTTGTACTATTAATTTATAATTCAGTGTTATTTTTTTGTGAATTACTTCATGACTTTTACTACGCTAGTTTACATGATTATTGATAGTAATAAGTATTAACAATAAGGTTATATATGGTTTAGGTAATAGTTACTCCTTTATAAGAATTATTATCCTTTATAAGAATTATTAATATTGCTTTATATAATTATCAATTTATATTCATGAGCTTCAAAATTTTATAAATAAGGCGTCATACTATCAAAATACATAATATATACTTTCTAATTACTCCAAATTATCCCACATTATTTTACCAAAATATCCCACTTCTAAAAAATTATCCAGCATTGTTCTATTAAAATATCCCACTTGCATAAAATTATCTCACTTGAACAATTATTCCAGTTGTACTTGAAAAGTTCTGATTAACTAACCCCCCTTAGGCGAAATCAAAATTGCATTTAATGGAATTGAGATTAATAGTTGGAGGTTGCAAAAAAGATCAACTTTTATCATAATTACCATAGCTATTTAGTAAATGATTACCATTAATTTTAAAATTCTCTATGTGATTTGCACTTTTTTTTTAAAACTCTTTGCAAATGGCAATCATACTCTAAAGAAAAAGACATGGAAATATCAACGTTTATTTGCAATTGAACAATTAGCGGATAATTGTATGTAAATAACATAAAAGCAGATATATCCTTCTTTAAGGGATTTTATGTTCAATTTCATTCAAATTATTCTGAACTTTTAAAGCATTCTGCAGTTTCCGTGCCCATTCCATGGTTCTCTCTTTCACACGATGTAAACTTAGACCAAGGTAATGACAAATAAAAAAAATTTCTTTTTCTTTTTTTGGTTTAACGAAATCGTGCCTAGCAGTAGCATTTTATGTTCAATGGATCATTTGATAAACAACTTACACGGCTTATAATCTTAGCTCTTCCTGCATATTATACTCGGAAATACCAACAACATTTTATAGAGATGAAATAAATTTAAAGCTATCTTTCAAAAATGTAGAATATAAGAACAGACACTACTCTGAAACAACCAAGACTGAAAAGTTCAGACAAATATGACAAGCAAAATCTAAGATCCAATACTTTATTCTCTATTCCATTAATAAAAGAGAACGTCGCAAAATGACATATATCATATATGTATTGGATTCATCTCTTCCCACAAATGAAGCATCAAACAAAATAGACGATAACAAGTATGGTCTGTATACAGCAACATAGAGGCAAAATATAAAACTTCACATTGCACATAAAAAATTGGGAGAAACATTCAGCACCAGTGTTAACTTAAATAAACAAGCTATACATATATATCACAAAAGAATTAATCACCATCACTCCAACTTCCATTAAATCATGATCAGTGGTAAAATACACCATCACAAACAAATGCCCATCACCGAGTGTTGACCATAATCAACAACAAGTACTAACTGGAGCATCGGCGTCTTGTGTAGGATTCTGCTTAAAGATGTTCTTCTTCACGCCTGTCGACCCATCAGCCAAGAGGCTTGGTGCTTCCAATATCTGCTTTGAGATCACAATGATGTTAGTAAACCATCAAGAGGGTATCTGATAGCCAAATAGTAGTTCACTGAGAAAAGGAAGCAAGAAAACAAATCAGATAATATTGTAATAAACTAATTGGAGGCATCAGGAAAACGACGAGAATCATTATCTTTTTCTGTTTTCTTTCCAAATAGGCTGTGTTTGGCAATCCTTGAAAAATTAGGCTAGGATCAGTCATGGCCCATTTTTATCCTAAACCGGACCAGAATTAAACGAGAGAGAGAGTGTGGTCCGACAAAGAACCAGTTAACTTGTTTTATTTTGGCTTAAGGAAAACTTGTTTTATTTTGGCTTAAGGAAAACTGGACTAATGGCCCAGTTTTTCCCTACTAGAATTTTGGCCAAAATGGAGCCATGATCAATCCCGCCCCATTTTGGGAGGTTACCAAATACAAAGGAAAATAGAAAATAGTACCACCCATGGGGAAGTTGACATATTCTAACTATTAAATACCATCACACTAACACTACGGGTGTGTTTGGTTAGATGTAGTTAAAACTCCATTCTAAATTTCAAAACTCTTGTTTGATTAGATGTTGTTGCAACACTAAAAGGTTGTTGCTACAACAAAATATGTCAAAAATAGAGGTGTTGGAACAACACTCAAATTAAGAGTGTGCAACACCATGAGTTGGAACATCATCAACATTTGTTGTTACAACTCCTCCTAACCAGACACACCCTAAGGTAAGTGAAAGAGAGGTGAGGAAATATAATACATGTTTGTGAGTTTAGCAAAGAGAACGTATGGAAATTATTTATTAGCCACTGGACTCATATCATGATGGTTCAAAAATTTTCATCTTCAAAGTTGAGGCGGGCGAATCAAGTCCTATAGATTAGAGGTTAATTGAGGTGAATTTTGTCACCTCCCTTTCCCTCCATCCTATTCAAAAGAAACTCCCAAAACGAAGTAAAGCGAAGGAAGGGAAAGAAGGATTTTATAATCAAATTTCAGCTATTGATCCATGTCGATAGAGGGTCAAACATTAAACCTTTTATGACCAATTCCTTTCCCCTCCTCTACACCCCGATTTGTGGGGGAAAAATGACAACATTTTAATGAAAATTTTCAGTATCTCTACCTTCCGTTATACCCCTCAAAAAAATTTCCAAATGAAAAATGACAACATTTTAATGAAAATTTTCACTATCCCTACCTTCCGTTACACCCCTCAAAAATTTTTCCAAATGGAGTTAAGTACCCACTTCCCTTTCCCTACCCTCTGCTACCCCCATGCAAACACAGTTCAACTACCCCTTCAACGGTTTTGGCCAAGACAAGTTTAGTTTTGGATCACCTACTCCTAATCTAGAAGCAAACTGATTTACGGGCAAATTTTTAAAATAAAAAAAGGGTTCAATTCTAGCCCGGATTTTACCAAACAGAATTTCAGTCCTTAGCCAAATTAGTTCCACTAACCTCGCCAGTGGGAGAGTTGCCAACCGGCCAGATGGACAAAAGCACAACCCAAGAAGGGTTTGTGGCACAAAAATTTGGCCTCCCAAGAATATAAAATGAAAACCGATAACTATCACTAACAAAGGCATCATGCATTTATTTGTAGTTGATATAAAAGTGAAAATATAGCACCATATTAAACTAATTCTTATATAATTAGGAAAAGAGAAACTCAATCTTAATTAAAATGCTGCTATATGCATGAATTCAGCAAAAATCCACAATCAACTTGCATTATGACAGCTAATAAACTACATTGATGGTATATACCTTTAAGACAAGCTCCTCAAAGCACTTTTCTACATTTACTCGAGTTCTTGCACTACATTCTAGGAACAGGCAACCAAATTGTCTAGCTAAATCAATACCCTCTTTCTTTGTGACAGCTCTTCCACTTTCCTGGAAATGCAAACAAATAGAACATTACTAGTCACAGATTACAGTACATGTGCAAGAAATTAATTGGCAACGAGCAATAAAGAGTTTTTTACCAGTCACAAACTTTGACATATTTCATGACCATTTCACATAACTTTGACATAATTCATTACAATTGTAATAATAATTATTATTAAAAAAAAGAGATAATACCAACAGCAAAACTAGAAATACCTTATCAACTTTGTTTCCGACAAGCATCTTGATGCAGTCTTGATTAGTTGAATACAGTTCTATTTCCTTGGCCCATATGTCGGCAAGATTTGTAAATGTGTCTCTTCTTGTTACGTCATATACTGTATGTCAAAGAAAAGACGACTCGAAAATTTAAACTAATAAATTTAATTTGTGCAAGAGGAAGTTAAAACTTCAAAGGGCTAAATGGCTCACAAAACTAACTACTTTCCCTACACTGTCGCAAGAAAGGCATATGCATGTGCAAAAATATCTTCACTGTTTTCCTGAGTATAATGTTAACTGATTAAACATTATTTCTTCATTTGAAAAGGTTTCCACCAACCAGTCGATAAGCTCTCCTAACACCATACTCCTCTTTTCGCAAAAATAAACCCACAAACCCACCCACAAGATTTACTTGGTCTAAAGAATCATAGCACAAGCAGCATTCAAGCCACCTTAACAAATAGGAATTCTTCAGATTCTCTACCATCCATGTAAGGAAACTGAGATTGGTTCTCGTTTTAAATTGGTATATATTTACATATATGAATAGTTTTGCACATCATAAGTGCCTGACAAGTGACAAAACATTTGATTATTGGATATTTTTACTTTTAGAAAGGATAGACAATTCAGTTTTGTGTTAGATTTGCTTCAAACTTGTTATACATAAAAGGAAATAATAAATTTTATAAGCACTTGCACAACACAAAGAATGTAATTTGATTTTGAATTGCTAAAGTAGGTGAAATTGCATGGGTACAATGGAATATTCAATTCAATAATAAGGTCTTATTCCATCGACCAAATTTATCTGACTCTCAGACACATTCCTGCGTCACATAGCTCGTTGTTTCCTCTGTCATGCTCAGTGTTTGCCAGCAGCATTCTAATTTTTTCAGGGTTTCCACCATACTCTACCCAACAACCCTCATGAAACATCTAGCATATTTACATAGAAAACATCATGCCAAGATGTACAGTTGTAACCATACATAGGTACAGAAGAAATGCCAACTTTTTAACAGGCAAAACTTAATGATTACTTTGGTTTTAAAATTCAACATACTTGAAATAAATAGAGAAAATTTTCCAGAGGTGAACAGCACACCATGAACTCAAAACCCAAAGTTCTAATAATGTGACTGATAAAAAGAGACAACTGCCCCTGTAATAGTTCTAGATTTTCACTTCCTACAGATAGCTTTTGTGTTACACATGGGATTCAATACATTTGTGTCAATGTATAATATGTAAGGCACACATTATATAATTGCCGTAATTGCTGAAGGTGCACATGGTGTAAGCATCAAACATCATGATCATACTAAAGAGCTTTCTTGCAACTGTGAGTATGGAAAAGGTAAACACAAGTTTTAAAAGATAAAACGTCTACAGGATAAAATTAATATACCCATAATGATGCCTTGCGCTCCTCTATAATATGAGCTTGTCAATGTCCTGAATCTCTCCTGCCCAGCTGCATGATAAAATTGAAGCATATATAAAATCCTTTTTTCTACATCCTACACTTTTGAATCGTGCATGACCACAAAATAATTTCTAAATTTCTCATGGAAAAGTAATTGCTCGGCTGTGAAAAAATTTTGCTACCATTACCGCAAATGTTTTGATGTCTCTAAAGGAACAAAGAGATAAGTTACGGTGTTAGTCTCATTAGATATCTTTGCAAAAGTAGAATAAAGAGATATTATGAAAACATTAAACAGAACATTCCATATCGCTAAGCTCTCTGCTTTTAACAAGGATCACATTGTCAACAAAATTGAAGATAAAGAAAAAATTTCATCTATTCCAAAATTAAAGATACTACCATGAACAGATGATTACCTGTGTCCCAGATTGCAAGTTTCAATCTTTTCCCTTCCACTGTAACCATCTTAATCTTAAAGTCCACACCTGCATTAATATAACTAATGTTATATCAAGGCGTCGAATAAAAAAACATACATAATTGCAAGAAAATTTAATCGAAGAACGTACCGATCGTAGGAGAGAGTTCTTCAAAGGAATCGGAAGTGAAGCTCAACAAGAGGCTGCTTTTACCAACTCCCGAATCCCCAATCAGCAACAATTTGAAAAGGTAATCGAAATCAGATTGGCTCGTAGACGACATTTTCTTCGAATTCTCCTAAATTAAGGGAAATCCTATAAAAAATAAACCAAAAAAATCAAATTTTTAGGGAAATTTCGAAGAGCGTACCCTATGTATTGGAAATTGAATTAAATTGACAGGGATCTGGATCTAGGGTTTTGATGTTTGAAGGGGAAAAGACGGGAATTTTGGTGGTGGTGATGAAACTGTAACGAACAGGGGAACTTTTCATGGAGGAGGGCGGAGTTGGTAAGTGGAGTTTTTATGGGGACGAAACTGTAATTTGTGCCAGTTTGTAATACGTCAGCTTATAACGTATGTAACGAACAAACGAGTAATCAAAATTTATATATTTATGTAAACTTCTACAAGCGTTCAAAAATTTTGCTATGACCACTTCTTGTAATTTTTTAATTATAGAATATGTTTTTTGGAATTGTAGTTATAAATATTCAGTTATTGATTTATAAAAATTACTTTTCCTTTATAAAGTTTATGTCTTTATCGTAGTTCTTTTATACAATTTACTTTTTTCATTTTAATGATAAAGTGAATTTTCTGCACTTAAAAGTATAAAAATTTAAAAATACAAAAAACTTGAGTCAAATCAGAACAGTCTATATAAGAGCGGGTGGTCTGCACTGTAAACTAAATAGTAAAATTTTCATAATAACACTCTAACTACTAGTGAATAATCAAACTAAACATTGACCTAGACCGACCATTTCAATATTTCGGGCTAGGTTTGGCCGACATTCTACCAAGAATACTTGCCCCTCTAACGGGCTCCGATTAGCCAGGACCAGAGAGCTTTGGAATCAATCTAGTGGTTAAGTACCCTAGGTTTGGGCTATAGCCCTTTGCCCTTGGAGGATAATGTGTCTAGAAAAAGGGATATATGCATGTGTATGTACATTAGAATTATATATGTATATAGTGTAGATATGAATACACGTATGCATTATGTGTATGTTTGTATGTGTAATGTCTAAATGGAAGGCGCTATTTGACACGCGTTATTATGATGTACCATTTCAATATTCACATTGCTTCTGTTAGTAGATATCTTTACCTTTGTAAATATAGTTTTCTTTATTATCAATAAATCTCATATGCGAGCCGCATGTTAAAAAAAAAAAAAGGAGCCAGGCATGTTTGACACATACTAGGGTTTCATGTCAAAGAGAAAGGTAATGCAAGGCAATATAGAGGTATGAATTTCCGTATATGCATATATCCAATTATTTCTTTTCTATTTATACATCTTTCAGTCTTTCTTCCTCACAACTTTTCCTAATGTATTATTTTTCCCGTCTTCTTTATGTATCTTCCATGTAATATTTCCTCTAGTTAATAAACCTTTAAGCATTTTGCGTCCATTCCCATATTATCATCCTCTTAACCATTTTGTTCATAATGCTCAATTATAAATTTATTTCTTTAATATTAGGCTTCACATTTTTTTTTAATCCCAACAAGGATAGTCCTAAAAAAACCATAAAGTTCTAGAAAAAGGAAGACAGAATGGAAATAACCCAATCCTCCACTGTCAAGCCAAGTGTTTCAAAGATTACATTTTTGTTTATCCCAATAAGGATAGTCCTAAAAAAACCATTAAGTTCTAGAACAAGGAAGAATGGAAATAACCCAATCCTCCACTGTCAAGTCAAGTTCTTCAAAGATTTCAAAACCTATCATTTTATTTCTTTCCTTTCTTAGGCAAAACAAACCACAAAAGAGTCAACTATGCACAATCTTACCTCCAGCAACCCAACACACAAAGCAAGCTACGCGTGTATGCCCAATCACAAGTAAAACCAAATAAAATCAATATGAGTATTAATTAGTATCCCCAAATTAAACCCTCATCTATAAATATATACAAACTAAAGCACACTCTCATTACATTCAAACAATGAACAACGAGGAGGTGGTGGCCATTGTAGGGGGTGGGCCCGCTGGGCTCGCCACTGCCGCATGCCTGAACGTTCGCGACATCCCCAACGTCATCCTTGAGAAGGAGGCCACCCACGCTCACCTCTGGAAGAATAAGACCTACGACCGCCTCAACCTCCACCTCGCGAAAGAGTTTTGCAATTTACCAAACTACCCCTTTCCAGACTCAACACCAACATACATTTCAAAGAAAGCCTTTATCACCTATCTCGACGACTATGTCAAGAAGTTCGATATCAACATTCGTTACAAAATTATCGTAAAAATGGCCTTCTATAATGAGAAGGAGAATAAGTGGGTGATATGGGTAAGGGACGAGGCGAGCGGAGAGGAGAGAGAGTATTTGGCGAGGTTTTTGGTGGTGGCGACGGGAGAGAATGCGGAGGGGGTGGTGCCGGATGTGGAGGGGTTGGAGAGTTTTGGCGGGGAGGTGATTCACTCTTGTGGGTATAAGTGCGGAGAGGGGTACTTTGGGAAGAGAGTTTTGGTGGTAGGGTGTGGGAATTCTGGTATGGAGATTGCCTATGATCTTTCAATTTCTGGCGCCAAAACTTTTGTTGTGGTCCGAAGCCCGGTATGTCCAGGTTTAAATTTAATGGGTAAAGTTAATTAGTGTTATCTTTTGAGAAAAAATACTTAATATATGATTAAAAAATTCATATCGGGTCAACCTATGTTGCCCGTCTAGTAAATTATTCAGGTATGTGTCAAAGAGTCTTTAACTTGACTAATCCGGTTTTGATCCAATTAAAATGCTTAATTTTTATATGAAAATAAAATTAAAAAATGAACGTATATAAAAATAAATAATTAGATAGATTAAGGATTTTGCTCCATCATGAAATTGTCAAAGTGTACAGGTTATCACGCAAAAGGTCATTACGAAGATGGATTAGGTCAATTTATTTGGACGCAGCTGACTCAAAAATATTAATCTCATTTGATATATTAACATTTTTTAGAAAATAAGGGCCTTCGTCCATTTATTGAAGAGTGAGTAAAGAGTATATAGAAATTTATAACATCTTAATTCTCTGATGTACAAATAGAACAACATCTCAAATATGCGTATAAAACTTTCTTGCATGCGAAGTTTCACGTGATGAGAAAGGAGTTGATACATTTGGGCATGGTTCTTGCAAAATATTTCCCAACTAAGGTAGTAGACATCCTCCTCCTCATCCTCAACTGGTTCCACTACTTCAATCTATCCAAATATGGAATCATTAAGCCAGCCATGGGCCCTCTCTCCCTCAAGGCAGCAACTGGGAGGTCTGCAGTTATTGATGTTGGTACAGTTAGCAAGATCAAGGCTGGTGAAATTCAGGTGAAATTTAAACATTAACATCAGCTCCTCATAAATTTATGCAATGTTTATTTGAACTAATAATCTTTATATCTCGAATGAAAAAAAAAAAGGTTGTTAAAGAGGTACAGAGTGTGAGTGGTAGCAAGGTTGAGTTCAAAGATGGAAAGACACATGATTTTGATGCTATAATTTTTGCGACTGGTTATAGAAGCATTGCAAACAAATGGCTAAAGGTATGAAAAGTATTTCGGTGCTCTTTCACTATTCAAAATTTTGAAAAAGGGTTAATTGCGGATACACCGCCTATATTATTGTAGTTCAGTCTTCTTTCAGTTAATTTGAGGGCAAAAGCAATTTCACGATACTTGATTACTATGCGGCGTTTTGATCTAACTTTGACAATAATGTCGTTTGTTGTTCAGAGGATAAGTGCTAATAGAATAGTTTATAACCAGTATAAAGGATGTACTCGCAATTAACTCATTTGGAGAAAATAACTGAGACTTTATGTGATTAATTTCAGGATGAAGGTTGGTTGATGAATGAAGATGGGTTTCCTAAAAAGAAGTTTCCTAATCACTGGAAGGGGAAGAATGGGCTCTATTGTGCAGGATTTGCTAGGAGAGGGTTAGCTGGGATATCCATGGATGCTCAACTGATTGCCAAGGATATTGATATGCTTTATGAAAGGAACCATGCATGCAATAAATTAGGGTGATACCCTTCTGTTTATATTAGCTTTAGTATGAATCACCATGGATGGTGCAATAATGCATGCTAAATTTGCTTATGTATGTTGGTGGTGATCTTGTACATGTTTGTTTTAATTAAAGAGGCATCTTATCAATATATGTATTAATTATCCATATATTTATATTTTACTCTTAAGTCGTTTTTGGAGCTTGGGAAAGAGAGGTTAACACTACTTGCTTTATCAGTAAAGGAGCTAATTCTTAACAACATGTCCGAAGAGATGAATTATTAAATCCTGCGTTTTGAGGGGTTATTAAACTCCTCTCAATCCCTTTGGAAGTGATATCTTCCCCATGTCATAATTTTTGTTTGATAAATGGTGACGGGTTAATTCATTTTATTTCTTGTGTAAGTCTTTGTGTGTTTGAGAAGGGAATAATTCTCCTTAACCCCTCAGCTTGATCCATTGCCAAACTACATCAATCAAGTTGCATTTGGGTTGTTTTTTTCTGACCCAATAAATCTGTCCCCCAAGTGGTTCATGGTAAAGACTTTAGGACTTGGGTTAATTAGTAAGGATTGACATCTAACATCATTAATCCTTTTAATTTGCAACCCTTCATGTCATTTCTAATTTATCTGGTCCAAAACTCCTAAGTATGGTCCAAAAGATAATTCATGCCCTTGTCATCTTTTGCCAAAATTGGTCAAACAGAATAGTAGCACCCCCGCCTACCCATTCTACGCCAAAAACTGGCCCAACCCGAAAAGCCCAGTTGAGATTTTCTACGAAATTGCAATAGGATTTTTTTTATCTACACGCTGCAAAAATCTTTGATATTTTTAAATCTACGCTCTAACCCTTCATATGTTTCAATTCAACCTATAATTGATGCATCTTCAAGCTATTCATTAATTTCCCTATTAAAGATATATATTTGGTAATGACATTCTGTTTTTTTAAATATACTTAAATTACCCCCACACTAAGTCTAAGGGGGTGTTTTTAGGGGCTTATTGTTGTGGTCAAAGTAATTTTTAAGCTAGTTAATCCGTATCTATACGTCTAGAGACATTTTGAATAAGCTTTGCCTTTAAAGCCACATCTACAAAATTGGGGCTTTTCAACTTTTGAAAAACTAATTTATAAGCTCATCTAAATAATTTAGGTTTGACCCTTTTCTCCATAAAGTTTTATAAAGTTTTAAGTTCTCATTGTAAAAGCAAGCATAGCTTATAAGCTTCAAAAACTAAGCTCTCCCTAATTTATACACTAATTAGTCTTTCTCATCCAAGTATGATAAGGGAAAGGGGGCACGTCGTTGATCGCAGAGCGGCCTCATCCCCCTCTCCGTCTCTTTTTTTTCCCTAATTTCGGATTTATGTCAGTATAATACAAGAGTAGAGTAGTAATTTTCGATATCCAAAATTTCTTACACGTCTAAAAAAATTAAGTTAAAAGGGGAACTAATTAATTAGATATGATTTTGAATTACGTTATAAAATAAAGATTTTTGAAATACCATGGACATGAGGGGTACATATGTAAAGAAACCATTGTAATAAAATACATTCCATAACAGTCAAACAATTGAATTGGGATTCGGATTCGGACACCATCGCGTGAAGAGCGGCGGAACTTTCCACAAAAATGCACCGAACTTAACGGGTCACGCGCTCCTCGCTCCCACCATCACCCATCATCCCCCCCAATGAACTCCTCAGAGAAACACCCATGGCTTCTTTCTCTCACCTCCAATCTCCGCCGGGCCCACTCAAGGCCCACGTGGGCCATGATGGGCCTCTTCCTCCTCGCCCTGCTCTGCCTCGCCTCCCTCCAGACCGGCCCACCTGCTTTCGCCGGTCGCCACCAGATTCAACCGGGACGGCCCAGGACATGCATGGGCTTTTTCGAGCCGGGGCCCGAGAGGGCGGCCGAGTTCTCGATCGAGGAGTTTGGCGGGGTCGGAGACGGGAGGACGAAGAACACGGAGGCGTTCCGAAAGGCGATGGGCCGGGCCGGGGAGCTCGCGGGGAAGGGTGGGGCCCAGCTGAGGGTGCCGGCGGGTAGGTGGGTGACCGGGAGTTTTAATTTGACCAGTAACTTCACCCTGTTTCTGGAGGAGGGGGCCGTTATTTTGGGCTCCGAGGTAATTTTCCATTTCAAATGTCTTTTTCTTATTTCCAAAATAAACATTTAGAAAGGCGGACATTCTTATGTGTAGCGTTTATGCGTGCTCTATAATTATTTTCTCTATTTAATAAATTTCTTGGCTGCTGAAAAACAACTTTTCCTCTACATTTTATGCTTTTATTTTCTCTAGCAAATAGTGAATATCTCAACCCGCTCGCCAAAAGAAAAAAATACAAAAATTATTTTGGCACATTTTTTTTTCTTTCTCTTAGCTTAGGTGACGTTGAAATTTATGCAAGTACTGTTTGAGGTCTTGAAGGAGCTAGAGGAGTGGCCCGTGGTGGAGGGGCTGCCATCCTACGGACGTGGACGGGAGAGATTGGGAGGACGGCACGTGAGCCTCATCCACGGCAATGACCTCAAAAATGTTATCATTACAGGTAACAAAATTATTCTTCTTCCTCCTCTTTCTTTTTTTTTTTAAAAAAATAGAAAATTTCATTTGTCAGTACTTTTGTTTTTCGTGTACTTTGGAATTCAATGAGCATTTTATTGAAATATTATAGTCATGTTGTGGCGCTTGTTTAATTGGACGAAAGCTATTGATATGATCGGTGATGTACATGCCGAGGATTCGCACCATTAAAATACTAACTTTGGAAGATGCTTCTGTTGACTAGTAAAATATTGTTTCTACTTGTTTCGTAAAGTCTTCGATCTTGCTTATGATAGACCAAAAGTTGTTAGGGGGGGGGGAGGGAGTTTTGTATAAGAAAAATAATCAGATGAAAGATAACAAATTGATCCCTTGATGCTTCCGAATTGACTGTAGCCATGAAACTTGCATTATTAGAATAACATCCTGTTTACATAGAACACTTTGCACGTTATCCTTCCATTGTCTTGTTAGCAACAAACTAACCCGAAAGTTTAACTTGATTATTAGCTATTAGTCCTGATTTTTCTATTTAAATCAGTTTTTTGTCCTTATCTTTCCAATATGGAACTATTTAAATGTGATTCGGATCCTCTCCAATTATGTGGTAATTAAAAAGGGTCAAAGTCTCTCAATTCTTACCGTCTATATTAAATTCAATAGATGAGATCACGCCACGTAAGATTTTCATTGCTATTTTAAAAACGACTTGCAAATTTGAAAACCACTATTTGTAATAATCAAAATCTCACATGACGTGATCTCATCTGTTGAATGTGATCTAGATGGTAAAGATGGAGAGAATTGGACCCTCTCAAATTAACACCTAGTTGGAGAGGATCTGAATCCATTTAAATCCTATGAATAAAAATATAATCATCCAGAACGCAAATCAACTTACCATATTATCTCCCTTAAAAAATGAAAATTCTGCTATTTTAATATGGTAAGTGATAATGTTGTGGAATTGTAATTGATTACAGGACAGAATGGGAGCATTGATGGGCAAGGCAAAATGTGGTGGGAATTATGGTGGAATAGAACTCTGCAACATACAAGAGGTCATCTTCTTGAATTGGTGAACTCAAGCAATATTCTCATCACCAATGTCACCTTTCGAAACTCGCCGTTTTGGACAGTGCACCCCGTCTACTGCACGTAAAAACTCGTCTTAATCTCTCTCTTTAGGATAATTAATCTCTTTGTTGTACTTATGTTGATGATATCTTGTTTAATCATGCAGTAATGTGGTGATAAAGAATGTTACGGTTTTAGCTCCTCTTAATGCTCCAAATACTGATGGCATTGATCCAGGTAATTAATGAATGAGCTTATCTAGCATTAGTTGTTTCTTCTTGATTTTTTTTCTTGTCAAACACCCTTTTATTATGATTTAATTCTGGTTTTGGTTTGTGGTGATTTCACTTGAAAGTCATGCTATTTTGAATCATATTAGATTATGTTTTAGCTCAAGAAAAATATATTACGTGTTCAATTTCCTTAAGTAAATTGTACAATAAGTAAGAAATAATAACTATGTCATATAAAAGGATTTGTGCCCAACTACGAATTCAATCTAAAATGTTCTCATTGCTTGAACCCTGTCATAACTAATTTTAACTCACATTGATTATAAGACAATTCAATTGATCAAAATTAGAAAATTTTATCAGAAACAAAAGAAAAATTCTAGAAACAAGAGCTGGTGAGTCCCTTCATACTCTTGGCTGGTGTCTGACTGATGTGACACACATTGAGACCAGTACAACCTTAATGATCAACATATGTCAACATACCAAGATCATAGCAAAAAGCTGTGATGTTTGTCATGTCAGTAGTACACCAGCGAAGAACGTGAAGGAATATACCAGCCTCCATTTAATGATTTATAAAGGTTTTGTTTAATTTTTTCCATAAACTTCACAGACTCAAGCACAAATGTTTGTATCGAAGACTGCTACATCGAGAGTGGAGATGATCTAGTTGCCATAAAGAGTGGTTGGGATCAATATGGCATCGCCATGGCTCGACCCAGCTCAAACATCATCGTCCGCAGGGTGTCAGGCACAACTCCAACATGTTCAGGTATCGGAATTGGAAGCGAAATGTCTGGTGGCATATCAAACATTCTCGTCGAAGACATGCACATTTGGAATTCAGCTGCTGGAGTTCGAGTAAAAACTGACATAGGAAGAGGAGGGTACATAACGAATATCACAGTAACGGGTATTAAAATGGAGGGGGTAAAAATACCGATAAGATTCAGTAGGGGAGCTGACGATCACCCTGACGATGGATGGGATCGAAATGCATTTCCTAGGATTTATGGCATAAGTATAAGCAATGTCGTCGGTGTTGATATAGGTAAGGCACCGGTTCTTCAAGGAATCAAAGGCAGTGTTTTTGGGGGAGTTTGTTTGAGAAATATAAGCCTGGGGGAGGTAAAATCTCATGGTGATTGGCAATGTGAGTATGTTGAAGGAGAAGCTTACGATGCTTTTCCGTTGCCATGCTCACATCTTAGGAGTAATGGATCTTCTTCTTCTACGTGTTTACAGTCTTAGGCTACAATTTTGGGCTGAGGAGTGTTTAGTCTTATTTACTTGGATGATTTCTTTTACAATTTTTTGATAGATAAGGTGAAATATAGAGAAATGTTAGCATGTATAGAAAGGTTATGTTCATTATTTACATTGAAAATGAGGGCCTACATTTTTCTTTTTCTTGTATCAGAGAGGGAATGTACAATTTTGTAAGAGCACAAATTTTTTCACAATAAAATGAAGAAAATGACTCAGAGGTGGGTTTTAGCTGCAAATTTGAGTGATCTTGCTGATTTCTCTGTGGGTTTTTTCATGAATATTCATGGATGTAAGTTTAAAGTTGAATATGGTTCAAAATTTTTCTAAAATGATACAAGAGAGTGAAGGATAAACATGGTACATAGAGAACGGAGATCCATTAAATACAGAAGTTTGTTGGTTAAATTGATGATTGACTTCTACAATATTTTACATTATTCACCATTTCCAGAAAACATTGGATCCACACTTGTATTTTTCTTTGCCTTCACATTCTATCTCCAAGTCATCACTGATAAATGGCACTTTCTGCATCATTTCATACAAAGAGAAACCCATGAATAACCATTTGCAAGCTATTTTAAGCATTAAATGAACCGCTTATTATACGAGAAATGAGTAATCTTTTTCATATATAAATTACTCTGTGACATGATGCATCCATTTGCTATACTAGAAGATTATAGTCAGGGTTAACTGTAGATACACCCTCTGTACTGTAGGGACTTATCTTAAATTTTTATTAGCACTTAAAAGTCTCTAAAACTTGAATGGAGTAATCTTTATGTTATCTTAATTATCTTTACCTACAAGAAAGCATGAAATCTCTCTGCAACACATTGAAATATAGCAAGATCTCTTTGCAACACATTGACATTATACGACATCTACAATACATGTACAAATAATAGATAGAATTCAATTCGGGATTAGGGGGTGAAAGAGTGCTAATAAAATAGTTTAGAGATAATAAGTGGCCCCATATAAAGAGGGTGCATCCGCATATAACCAAATAAGAATGACTTAGCTGTGCTATTACTCAAAATTTTCTTTATTATTAAATTTGAAAATTAGTTACGCTATAACATAATTATATATATTCATTATATGTGAGATCTATTTCATGAGCTGTTGATCATGTGCGTTTAAATAGCTATTGATAACCTACAGCAAATGAGTCAAATACAATGCAAAACTAATTAATACATTCAATGCTTGTCAGCATTAGCTAACATGATAAAATATGTGAATTTATGAGGATGTTTGTGTCACAAACCGCCCTTTAACAAGGCGCCCGTGACATTTGCATGTTGTGAAACAATCACTCCATATTTTATTTAGACTTCATATGCTCTGTAGATGCATAACTAATAATGTCATTTTCTTTACACAAAACATTAGTGGGATGTATTAAAAAAATGATACTCGTTACAGTTGACTGAACTAATGAGAAGCTACTTGGATTGATGCATTGAAGAGTTTTGAATGAAAAATATTAAGAAATATCTTGGAGAAAATAGCATAGTTTAAGATGAGGGGTAAATTGAAAAACCTTTTGCTTGGCCAAATCTTGGCATCCGGTGAAGTTGTAAGGGAACTTGCAAGTGCCAAATTCCACGGTGAATGCACGTGCAAAGTTTGCACCACTGGTGGCCAACCTTTTCTTGTCGTTCAACTCCTGCACCCAAAAAAAAATGTTATTTTATTGCTAACTCTCTAGTTACTGATCCATGTTATTTAATCAGGCCAATGAACTCCGGCACGCTATGCATTTACGTTTGTGGATTTTTTTGTTGTTGAGATCGTTGTTAGAGAGTATACAAATAACCCATGTCACAACTCATGAGTTTTGGTGCTGTTGTAGGGGACTTTAGCATGGTATCAAAGGACTTAAAATCTCACTGATTACGTATTTGTGACATGCTTATAGAACAATACTGCTGTGTGAGCCCATGTTTTCGACCCAGGAAAAGGATGCTCAACTTACGGGGACCAATAGAAGCTCAATCTACAAAATTATATTAGAACATAAAGCTAAGCTATATCTTTCAAATTTTGAAGTTTTTCTGTGGTGAAAGAGATTTCCATATGATATCAAAGAAATCCAGTTTCAAATTCTATTGATCACATGCTTAAGACAAATCAGAGTTTTGGTTAGTGAAAGTCCTCATCAGAGTTTTGGTTTGTGAAAGGAACTTCGATATAGTTGTATAGCAATCCAAACCGGACACACATTTAAGACAGATTTAAAAAAGAAGATGATTGTGGTGAGTTCAAGTTTCCTAAAATGGGCGTTCAACTTACAAAAACATGTTAGATTATGAAACTATAATCCTCAACATTATAGTTCTGGTGCAGCGAAAGGGAAATTAACATATAAGTTTAGCAACAAGAATTTATAATAATTCATAATCATTGAGCCACAAATGGAGGAACAACTAACCTTGTTAGCTTTGCTCTTCTCAAGATACTCATCAAAGACACTGGCATTGGCAGAGGAGGCAGTGACTGCACTAGTGAAAAGCACACCAGCAAGTCCTAAAAGAGCAGCTCTCCTGCCTTCACTCCTCTCCTCTGCTTCACATCTCTGAGCTCTAACAGATTGCACCACTCTTTGATGGGAAACAGTCATCGATGCACTCGCTGGCATCGACAAAAGCTTCTTGCTTGATTCAGAAGCACCCGAGATCACATAGTTGCAGGCCAACACACTGGAGTTCATGGCAGCCATTTTTTCAGTATGATCACTGTTTGCAGGAGTGTGCTTTTTGATTGTGAATGTGAAGATGGAGAAAATAGAAGGGTTTGTGGCTGACACAAGTGAGATTATGGATAAGATGAGATTTGCTCAGGCCCTTCCTATTGGTAGGCTGAAGAAATCTTTAAGCACTACAATCTTAGTATGTGGTTGGTGTACTCAGAAAAGAATGTTGTGGGGTCTTAATGTGGCCAGAAATGTTATGTGGAACACAAGCTATGGATTCTATTCACTGAAAACTACTGGTTGATTCAAAATAGGGTTAATTACCCTATATTATTACCCAATTGCGGATAGACTCTCTGTAGTTTTATTGGTACGGATAGGCCCTGAATGAATTTTTTTTGACTCTTTATTCTCAGAAGGTCTATTTGTCAACCACAAAAAAAAAAAAAAAAAAAAAAACACATGGGGTTGTATCCGCAACAACAGAACTACACAACGTCTCTCCGCATTGGACAATAGTGCATAGGGTCTATCCGCAATTAACCCTTCAAAATATCACATTCAAAGCAAAATGACTAGGTAATAAGCATATTCCGTTACCAGAATTCACAGAGGTATATTCCAAAGGCCATTGTGCTCTATTCTAGATCCTTTCATATGAAATTTACAACCATAAACAAATTATGTATACTTTGCTCTGAGAAGCAAAAAATCCAGATATCTCCCTGTTTCGGAAAAAATCCATAAGCTGGATTTATTTCAAGTCAACTTGCATCAATGAAAGAAATGAGAAGCTGAAAATTTTGCAATGTTTCTTATAAATATAAAAAAACTACCAAGCCATGGTCTGTACATCCTCTCTAATCTCTTCTTGCAATGATCTCTCATAACTCTAAATCTGATGTTTTCAAGACAAGTTTCAGTCAAGTAAACAAGATCTGAAACTTAAAAAGATCAGATGACCTAAGTTCCTAACTATTATCAAGCATCCAGCGACCTGCCCCTTATGCCTTAGTTTCAACAGCACTCTTGAACTTAGAGTAGCGAGCTTCGAGCTCAAACCAAGACTCCAACCCAACCAACTTATTAAACTCCTCAAATGTGGCCAGCTTTTGAAGCTGACTTCTAGTGGTTCCTGCATCCTTGAGGAGCTTGAGGATGTCAGTCATGGAACGGGCAGCAGCATAGAGGGTTGTGAGAGGGTGCACAATGAGATGGAAACCCATTTCTTTGAGCTCCTGTGGAGTGTGCAATGGTGTAACTCCGCCTTCAAGCATGTTGCAGACTCTGTATCCTTTTGTCCTCTTTCCGATTTCTTGGAGCTCTTCATCATCTCTTGGTGCTTCTACGAAGGAAGCATCGGCTCCTGCCTGCAAAGATTTGATCCAAGTTTTGAGTTCTGGTCTTATATACAATCTCATATAGTACCATTTAAAATATCTTGCAATCCTTAAGAGAAAGGTATGTTACTAGTTATACGAATTTACAGTTGAATTCATTACGTTATGTTGGCAGTTCAAATGGATAGACCAAATGCAGTAAACCTTCAAGAGGAAATCCCAGTAAATTGCTTCTAAAACTGAAGTGTGAGAACAGATTAGGAGCTCAATTAAAAAAAGTCAGATGCCAGAATTGATCTTTATAGTGTAGATTCAAATGTATACAAAGATGTCTATCCAAACCCAGATGTAAAGGATATATGAATTTATCTAATAGTTTATAAATTAAATTATTTTAAACAGTTTCTATAGATAAAGATCAGAAAATTCTGGCATCTAAATATTTATAAAAGTATATTTACTGTTTTTCAGATTCCTCAGTTTTCCACATCTGAATCTCAAATTTTGAAATCTGTATATGCACCTGGATGTTGACTTGGAGTTTACATAAATTTCGAGTAGGATAAACAACTTTATTTCTCTGTGGAACATGCCCAAAAAGAAGAGGTAACTTGAAGCAGAATAAGTTATGTCCCATGATACTGACTTCATTACAGAAACTAGCATGGTCGCAGATCAGTTACCAATGCTTTCAGAATAAACGTACACTGTAAGAGTTATGCTTGTTTGGTCATACTTCATAAATATAAAGTGAGATGAGATTAGCAAGAATGGAAAGAGGAACCACTAGAATCATATATTAAGTTCTTAGAATGTTTTATTTAAGTTCTTAGAATGTTTTATCTTTGTTCTTTTTGTCAAGGGATCAGACAATATGTGGGTCTAGCTATGTGTTTGTATCTTTCTAGTTTGTATCTTGTTTCATTATTTATCTTTTTAATGAAACCCTGGGCGCCTTAGGCCTCACAGTTTCTAAGCTCATGTTATGATTTTTCTTTAGTTCTTTAAGAATTTATATGTGAACATTAATCATCAAATACAATAAGGTAAAAAAGAATTAGGTTTATTGATAATACTGTAGTTTTTGGACATATTTTGCTTAGGAAGGAACATCTGACTATGCTTTTCCTCATATGATCATCTAATGCAATATCTTATCCAACAAAGCATGAAAAAAGTAAAGCTGCTGCTCATTTTTAAGAATATCAAGTCTAGCTGATCACTAAAACAAACATCCATGAGCAAGTAAATTTTTTTAAAATAATGAATAAATAATAACTTAGACACATTTATTTCAATGAAATCTGAAAGAAGAAGGAAAATTTAGAAGCTAAAGGCACCCATAGTTTTAATCAGTCTGCTTTGAACAGTAGTAGATATGAAGAGCAAAAGAGAAACAGATGCTGCTAATAGAAGTTGATTTCAGAAAAGGGCAAAAACAAAAAGAATATTTTTACAGTACCTCCATGTAGAGGTTTGCCCTTGAAATCGCATCAGCAAGACCTGATTTAGCTGAGGTTGCTCGAGCATCAGTCCGAGCAACAAGGAAGAAGTCAGCATCACCAATAGCATCCCTTGCAGATGCTATCTTCGCAGCATGTTCCTCTGCTGGTATAACCTAATGATAGCAATTCACAAATTATTCATCTGAAGTGTTCAGCAAGTTCTGAGAACATACTAAAGCTATATACACGCCCAATGGTACACCAAGTGAGACACAATCACAGATCCAAAATTACTATTGCACATGGATATGCATGTCTATACCATTTTATTCTGAAAATTCGTTGAAACACCAGTATACTCACCTAATATCCACGTGCAATGCACATTGAATGTTAAAAAAAAAGGTTTATACACTTATAGTGGACTGTATTTGTTTACTGAATAATATTAATTAAGTAACTATACATATTAGTATATAACATGCCTTCAAAAAAATTTCAACCAAAAATACTACAACTAGCCAAGAGAGTGGTAAATGAGGATACTAACTATCAAATGATTGCCTATTAAATGGGTAAATGTAGCGAAATTATTTCAGAAGGAGATCAAGGAGGATGTTTCTTCAAAACTAGGCTTATCTACAAGAGGTAGTGAACAAACAAAATTTCTATAATAAAATAAGAAAACATCTTTGTATGAGTGCAAACATACGTGCATGTATAACATGCACATCTCTAACACCTGCAAAAAGAATTAATGAAATCATAACTTGTGACATAAAATTACAACTTTTTAAGTTGTAACATACTGCAATGAAATTTTCTCACCTTTTCTCGATCCAATCAGCATCAACAATAACTAAATCAGGAAGTTCGCATTCAAATTGCTTTATGAGGATAAGTAACATAACAAAACTACAGATGCACATTAATATATGTGTGACTATAAGACTGGGTTCAGTTTCTGGCAGGTGATGAACATATATAAGCCAAAATAAATTACACAGATATCCCTGCTTATTGAACTTTTTAGAACAAAAGATTAGGATGTTGAGGAGCCCTGTCTCACTTAATTGATAGTAATAGATTGATACAATAAAAGAAAGGATACAAATCGATTTTCATATCCTAACTATCTGCTGTTAAAAAATCCTAATTACTGAAGAAATTTGATTTGTAGAATACATATCCAAGGATTTCATGATTTCTACCTGTCTCGCATGGCAGACTGAAGTTTATTATACATGGCTAAGAGCAATAAGTGACAATTAATATTAACATGAGAGATCACAGGGTATTAAAACAGGGAGGGAAAGGGAATGAAAGTTAAAGTTATATAAGGATTATATTTTTAATGTCCAAATTCGTGGTAGAAAAAATGTTGAGGGGATAAATATTTTTTATTTTTGCTTTAAAGAGTGCTTATCAATATGCAGTTAATATTAAATGAAATACTTCACGTTCATGGACAATGTTTACATAAAGAGAAATGTTTCCATAACATGAAATGAAGGCTTTAACCTAAAATACCAGCAAAGTACACCTGTGTCATTCTACATTACCTGTTTACCACGCATATGCCCTGGTAGCCACATGCATGAAGAAATACACAAGTTAGCATCATCCATTTCAGGAACAATATTAATAAAGCAATCATTTGACTTCTTGAAGAAAAGACAAAGTGCAGAATAGCATGAGAAAAAAGAACAGGATGGTAATCGAGCCTACCACATTTCTTTGGCCATGCTTGGTCCTTCAATTAAGAGAATAAAATTGTGTTAGACTCAAGTGACAAAGTAAAAAAGAAGCACAATTGCTATGAGTTTGAGCATGAAAATCAGGTAACTAAAATTTCAGTCCATAGTCTCTATGATACCTCAAGAAAGCAACCAGCAGCACCAGCAGCAATCAAATCTTGAATAGTCCTTTGAACATTGAGAGGATTGCCACCTCCAGTATCTAGAAAGAATTGTATGAATAAATATTTTAATCACAACAAGTTCAGGTTACAATGTAAGCAACATTTTGTAACAGAAACTGAATTGCTGAAAAGGATGAGATTGTAAGTTGTACGGAAAGCCCAAATCAAAAAAACTCACACAGCATGAAGTTCAAAAATTGCACTCTGGCAGAAGGAACTTTATAAATTTTTTAAAAAAAGTTTTAAACATAATTTTTCTCTAGCAAAATGCCCAGTAACCATATTTAGTGGTCGACTCCGAGGCCACTTTGACTGACACACAATATAATTTACTGGAAGGCGCAGGTACTAATTTCTTTAAAATAGAACATAGATGCTGAAATTAAAGAGATGGCTTCATCATAAGCTTCAAATTTCCTGTTACCAATTGAGTATACTTGCAAGAGGATTAAATAAGTACTAAATGAAATACAAGTCGTGGAATTGAGACTTAATGTTGCAGATGTCGGGATTGTCAATCCGGGACAATATCGGGTATTTGAAAAATCAAGTTTTTAAAAGTCGACCAACTTTCAGCCAACATTGCTGATGTGGCCAAAAGTATCTCCTTTCAAAATCTAAACGAATAATGCATCGAGTACATTCTTTTATTTTCAAGCAAAATAAAAAATTTGTTAGATTTAAATATAATTAAATCTATTTATGGGCACATATGTTATATCAATGTGTAATTCTATCACTTAAGGAAACCCACTAAAGTGATCAATTAATTTGGGTTAA
>JBAKGM010000081.1:6570222-6593039 GCA_037177215.1 Asparagus racemosus | reverse complement strand
CCATTGGCAGTCATCTCGGGCACCGGGGGAACTTAGACTATGGGCGCTGAGGAAATTTTATAGCTACAGGTGGTAGCGGGGTTAGAATCGTCGTCCTGGAACTCTGCATCTGAGGCCCAACGGATTCTCCTTGCAGCGAAGATCCTCCTGAAACGACGGGGAGAGGCAGATCTGGATGAGGAGGAGAGATACTCCTCGAACTTCTGCTAGTCGAATTTGAACTCGGCCTCTTCTTCCACAGAAATCAGGATCCGCAGTTGCGACACGACGATCTCAGATTTGAGACCGTTGGCTCCCACTGTGGTCTCCAGCTTGTTCGCGGGGAAAGTTAGCTTGTTTTCCATTGCAGTGAATTTGTTACAAACTTCAGTCACTTACAACAAAATTCAAATAAAAATCACGCCCTTTTATAAGGCTTACAATGAAAAATCAAAAAAACATTACAACTTTCTTACCGTTGTTAAACAAACGCGAGATCCGTTTATCGGATCCTCGCTTGCGTGGGTGTCTTTGCCTGTACCGGGGACTTTTTGTGTCCGTGGACCACCGCGTAATCTGATCCAAGTAGAGATCTACGGGGATGAGGGGACTATTTCACAAAGGAAATAGATCGCCTAAAGCAGCTGAAATCGACCAAGCGATTTCACGGCTCTTCTAGGGACTAAGACCAAGCTTAGATCTAGAGGGATACACCATAGATCTGATGTAGATCTGCTCCTGATCTTCCTCTCGTCGACGGGATCTGAAGTTGAAGGCGTTCTTCGTTTGCTTGAGATCTGGATCTGGCCTTTTGATTTTGTAGACACTCGGATCTGTACAAAAGCTCGCGTGGATCTCGCCTGAAGCTCTAAAATTTCCAACCTTTTCCAACCCATTCAACTAAACCCCTCCCTGGCCTATTTACAGGTGAATGAGATGAGAGAGGGGGTTTCTTGGCTCAAACACTTGGTGTCTTGGCCAAGTGGCCGAGACACCATTTGGCCAAGACACCAAATGGTGTCTTGGCCTTGGCCGAGACGCTGTTTGGCCTCATTCTGGATTTTTCCGGTGTTGTTTTCTCTCGATCTTATTACCGTCGTGCTGAGTCCGTGTCCGATTGATTTTCTCACTGACTTGGAACTCAATCGGTTCAATCCCGTCGATGGTTTAAGTCCGGTGATTTCATCAGCGTGCGAGTCTGATTAATTCAGTCCCGTCGACGCTCGAGTCTGGTCGACTCGCCTTATCAAATCTCGCCGATCTGAAGCTTCATCATTGGATTTATTCCACGGTACGTCGCTTTGTTGACTTGTACGCCTTGCCGACTCACTTCATGCATTCGTCGACTCGCTTTATGCATTTTGCGGGGCAATTACGTCGTCAGCAGTTCTTGGTCGTATTGTTAGATGGGTCGTCGGTGTCAACCCACCGTCAAGACTCTCGTTCGGGTACTAATAAATGATTTTCAACGCCTACAGGTATGCACTAGGATTTTCAGACCAGGTTGTCCGCCTGAAGGTCACCTAAATCTCTAGTTCTCGGAGTGGAGATCCCACTCTTAATTCTATCTTTTTCTAGGTAGCGTCGGCTGAAGGTATGCACCAGATTTTTTAGACCAGGTCGTCCGCCTAAAAGTCACCTGAGTCTTTCCAGTTCTCGGAGTGGAGATCCCACTCTTAGTTCCATCTTCTCCTAGGTAGCACCGACTGAATGTATGCGCAAGGATTTTCAGACTAGGTCATCCGCCTGAAGGTCACCTGAGTCTTTCCAGTTCTTAGAGTGGAGATCCCACTCTTAGTTCCATTTTATCCTAGGTAGCGCCGACTGAAGGTACGCACTGGAACTTTCATCCTAGGTAGCATCTAATGAAGGTATGCGTCGAAATTTTTAGATCAGGTCGTCCGACTGAAGGTCGCCTGAATCCTTTCGACTCCTACAGCAGGGTTCCTGCTCCTGGTTTCATTTATTCACCATGAGAGATAGAATATAAAATTCTTTCTCTATCACACCAACTTGATTCTATCAATCTTTTAATCTAAAATTCTTCTTGGGGAATTTGATCCTGAATCCTAAGCAGGGATAGGTCGATGCCTCACACGCGTCGCCGGGTTAGTCTTCCCGAGAAAAAGATGAAGTCTATGTATTCAATATCATAGCGCCAAGTCTAAGAGAGTTTCATTCTTTTAGCACAACGTTATATGCGGAACAGATTTAAACAATCTGCATGCTAGCCCGATTCAAACGGTGGTCGATAAAGACACACCAAATCCGTTGAGGGCTGGGGGTTAGCCAATAACCCCAAAGTCGACACTTCACACGTGTCGCCAGTTTAGTCTTTTCTCTGATTGAAGAAGACACCCAAATCCGAGTCGGGGGTATTTTATCCCGAAGCCTAAGAAGGGTTAAAGTCAACGTCTCATACGTGTTGCTAGTTAATTCTTAGCTGTAAAAAGAATAACGCTGACATATTCGAAAATGTGGCCGGTCGTCATTAATGACACTAAAATCTATGCCTTACACGTGTGGGAAATTTTATTCCGAATCCTAAGAAGGAATAAGTCAACGCCTCACACGCGTTGCCAGTTTTGTCTTTTTACGATTGAAGAAGACACCAGAGTTCGATTCTGGGGTATTTTATCCCGAAGCCTAAGAAGGGATAAGTCTACACATAACACGCATTGCTGGGTAGTCTCTTGCCCGTAAAAGAGTATCAAGTCTATGTATTTGGCATCGTAGCATGAAGTCTGAAAGAGTCTCATTCTTTTAGCACAACGTCACGTGCGGAACGAGTTTAGAAAATCCGCATGCTAGCCCAATTCAAACAGTAATCGATAAAGGCTTATCAAATCCGTTGATGGCTGAGGGTTTGCCAAAAATCTTATTAGAGTTATGGTTAATTATTTTGAAGAAATAAAAGAATCATAATAAACGATGACAAGAGATATGTTGGAACCCCTCCTATAGTTCGGCCCTGAGTGAGTCCTACAGCTCAGCCTAGAGAGAGTCCTCGTTAGCATTCAGAGTCTTCACAGCCCCTTTAGCAAACTTTTATTTCGAGAGCTTCAACTTCTCAGACATTGCAGTTGAGGCTTCTTCGGCTATAGCCCTTATCAACTCCAAGACACAGAAGACCTCTCTCTCCACTTAGAGCTCTCACCTGAGTTGCACCATTTTGGCCACACTCGAAGCAAGACGAGAGTGGATATCACTTAGGAAGCTGACTTCTTGACGAATGCCGTCTCAACATGGTTCTTCCCCCCCCCCTCAATTCTACGGCATCTGAACCTTGGGACCGGAAAAGACTCAAGCGTCACACCATGTTTCTAGGCATGTAGACAGTCAAAAAGTCTAGTCCTGAAGATAAGGGTCACATACCCCCAGTTGCAAAATCGTGAGACTCGAGATTCACCCACACAGTGAAACTCAAGACTCAATCGAGGTTCACCCACGTAGTGAAACTCAAGGTTCAACTGAGGTTCACCTACGCAGTGAAGCTCGACAATCAACCGAGGTTCGCCTACGCAGTGAAGCTCGTCACAATGGCCACGAAGACCCCCAGACAGCTATTCAACGGGGGTGTCACCCATTAAGGATCAGTCTTCATCCGGCTCAACATATTCGAGCCCCAGAAATACTCCAAGAAGGTACACGAGGATAAACTATTTCCTATTTCGGTAGAGAAGTTCCTGGAAAATGTTTTAAGGATAACTCGCCGCAAACTCTAACAAGGTATACAAGTATAAACTGTTTCCTATTTTGGCCGAGAAGTTCCTGGAGATTATTTTCATAAAATATTCTTAAGGATAACTTGCCAATACTCTAAGAAGGTACATGAGTATAAACTGTTTCCTATTTCGGCTGAGAAGTTCCTAGAAAATATTTTTCTTTTTAAGGATAACTCACTGATCCTCCAAGAAGGTACAAGAGTATAAACTGTTTCCTATTTCGGCCGAGAAGTTCCTGGAAAATATTTTTATTTTCAAGGATAACTCATCAATACTCCAGGAAGGTACACGAGTATAAACTGTTTCCTATTTTAGCCGAGAAGTTCTTAGAAAATATTTTTGTTTTTTAAGGATAACTCGCCGATACTCTAAGAAGGTACACGAGTATAAACTGTTTCTTATTTTGGCTGAGAAGTTCTTAGAAAATATTTTTATTTTTAAGGATAACTCACTGATACTCTATGAAGGTACACGAGTATAAACTATTTCGTGTTTTGGCCGAGAAGTTCTTAGAGATTATTTTCATAAAATATTCTTAAGGATAACTCGCCGATACTCCAAGAAGGTACACAAGTACAAACTATTTCCTATTTCAGTCGAGAAGCTCCTGGAAAATATTTTTATTTTTAAGGATAACTTGCTGATACTCCAAGAAGGTACACGAGTATAAACTGTTTCTTATTTCAGCTGAGAAGTCCCTAGAAAATATTTTTATTTTTAAGGATAACTCATCGATACTCCAAGAAGGTACACGAGTATAAACTATTTTCTATTTCAGCTTAGAAGTTCCTAGAAAATATTTTTATTTTTAAGGATAACTCGCTGATACTCAAGAAGGTACACAAGTATAAACTGTTTCCTATTTTGGCTGAGAAGTTCTTAGAAAATATTTTTAAGGATAACTCCCTGATGCTCTAATAAGGAATACGAGTATAAACTGTTTCCTATTTTGTCGAGAAGTTCCTAGAGATTATTTTCATAAAATACTCTTGGATAACTCGACAACCTCCAAACGGGTATATGAGGATAAACTAACCGAAAACTCTAGTAAACGCATGAGTATAAACTGTGTTGATGCCAGGCAATGCATCGCCGCCGGAGGATTCCCTGCTCAACAGATAGATTCTAAGCAAAATTGGACGCCGATCAACGCGCCGCACTCGCCAATTGAAGATTAAATTCCACACACATTTCGACGCTAATCAATGGAAGAGTCTTGTAAAAAGTTTGAGGGTTAGTTGAATGACAACTCACTGACATGAGTCAGAAACAAATTAACTCAATCAGCTTCAGCTCAAGATTCTGACAATGGTCAAGCAAAAAAAATGCAGCACCGTAACACCTTCAGCTATCCTACAAAGCACTGGAGACTCTGAAAGGATTGGAGGAATCAAATGTTGGAGCTAATCTTAGAAGAAATTAATCTATCAGTTTCAAGACGAGATCTCGACAACGGTCAGACAAAAAAATGTAGCACCATGATGCCTTCAGTGATCCTACAAAGCACTAGAGAATCTAAAAGGATCGGAGAGATCGAACACCAAAGCCATTCTCAGGTCCTGTTACACCGACTGAAGGTTGAGGCCTATCATATCCAAAGTATCCCAGGCTCGTCTAAAAATGATTGAGACTGAGACTTTGGAGAGGGTATCTGTAGGCGTTGAAAATTCCTTATCCGTACCTGAATATGACTCGTGATGGTGGGTTGACAATCGACGACTCATCTGACGATGCGATCAAGAACCGATAATGATGTAACTACGCCACAAAATGCATAAAGCTAGTCAACAAACGCATGAAGTGAATCGGTAAGGCATACAAGTCAGTGAAGCGATGAATCGTGGAATAAATCAAATGACGAAACTTCAGATCAATGAGTTCTTATAAGGCGAGTCGACCAGACTCGAACATCGATGAGACGAAATCCACCAAACGCGAGCATCGACAGAATTAAACTGATCCACATTGCAATCAACCGGACTCAAACGTCGACGGAACCAGACTCAGATTCAAATACCAGATGAACGAGATTGAAAAAGAACAGAAAAGCCAAATGAGTGTCTCGGCTCAGGCTGAGGGACCATTTGGTGCCCCGGCACAGTAAACCCTAACCCCTCCCCTATAAATAGGAGAAGGGGGTCTCATTATTCAAGGTTAGAAAATTCTGAGTCCTAGGCTGAGGTTCGCGAGAGCTTTTGTATAGATCCGAGCATCTGCAAAGTCAAAAAGTCAGATCTAGATCCCGTGCGAGTGAAGAACGCGTTCCACTCCAGATCTACACGACGAGGAGAAGAGATCCAGGTTAGATCTACGATCCTACCCTCTAGATTAAGCTTCGTCTTAATCCCAGGGTCAGTGCATGACTTCGCTTTGTCGATTTCACCCACTCCGGCGATCATCTCCTTCGTGAGTTGATCCCCATCGGCGATTATTTCCTTCGTAAAATAATCACCATAGATTTGTAGATATGGTACCTAGATCTGATCCCATGGCGGTCCACGAATAGAACAGAGTCCCCGGCAGAGGCTAAGATCCCACACAAGCGAGGGTCCTATAAATGGATCCCGCGTATGTTCAAAAACGGTGTAAAGTTGTAATCTTCATTCAATTTCTTTGAAAGCCTTATAAAAAGGCAAGATTTTTATTTGAATGTCATTGTAAGCAACTGAAGTTTGTAATGAATGCAATCAATGACAATCGAACCAACTTTCCCCATGAACATTAAGGTGTTGAAGTTATTCTACCAGGTACTCACAAGCAATTGATGAACATACAAGCACAACCTTTATTGATCAATCGTATTAAGGAGCAATAGTTGCATGACAGGGAGCTCACTAAGATAAAAAAAGTACTTTAAGGAAAGAGAAAAGACATTCGGATTCATCAAGATGAATCCTTGAGGAAAGACAATCATTTGTGTGTTCAAGTAGGGGAATTTTGTGGAAATTTATTTATAAAGATCATTGTTTGATGTTTATTTTTCATCCGAGAGAAATGAAGATATATAAAGACTTGAAAATGCACTTTTAGTGAGACTGTATTAAAGGCAACATTGCTAAATATGTGTCCAAATGCCTCACATGTCAGCAAGTGAAGGCGGAGAACGAGAAGACTGCCAGTCTATTACAAACATTGCTAATACCATAATGAAAGTGGGAGCACATTACTATGGATATTATGACAGTTTTTCCTATAAAGACCCTACCCCTCACCAAATCAAGTCCAATAGTAAATTTCCATCAAGTAAATTCGAACCATCCGATTATGTTGAATCCTTGATTTTTGATTCGTGTCACATTCCTTCATCAAGTAAAAAGTCACAAATTTTATTTTAGTCTTTGTTAAAAATTAAGTTTTGAGCTTTAATGTTGATTTATTTAGGGTTTCATAATATTTTAGGCTTAAGAGAGAGATAATGAATTTTATGACTAGTTAGCTTATTGGATTGGATCCAATAAAAAGGATACCCATTAACCCACTAATCCACTTCGTAATGTGTCATATAAAAATCCTCTCCCTCATCAGACAAGGAATGAGATTGGAGAGCTTAGAGGCCAAGAGAGGAAGGCTTCTACAGACCAATGCAAGTACTTCCTAGCTCAAAGATTTTACATTTAAAATTTTGACTTATGATTTTGAAGGTCTCACTCTCTTTTTGCTAATGATACAAGTTTGTTTTGATTGGATTTATTTTGAATTTTGTGGGATTTGATCAAGGGAAGTATCTCTCTAAGAGGTTAAGAGGTAGATCTCAATCCACAATCTTTTTTAACGAGAAGCACCCATTATTATAGATAAATGATACCTTTACAAGATAGAGTCTTTAACTCATATTTTGACGTGTTTTTTCATGGATTTTTGTGTATTCTATGATCTCTGTTCTTCTAAAACATTTTTGGATAGTGATGAGTAGTTTGGATAAGGGGTGGTCCCTATTTTTTAGTCAGATTGCAAGCCCTCGAGCTCTAATATTGTATTTGAGAATACTTAATGATTTGATGTGAAAATTGTTAGAATAATTTCCTCTTCGCATTACAGAACTTGGGCTGAAGTTGGTTTTTAATTTGATTTTAAACCAAGGAAGTATTTGATTGCAAACATTTTGAGCCTCAAGGATTTCAGCATGAATGATGCGCTCAACCTGTCCAGCGCATGCGCTTAGTGAAACCTCGAGAACAGTTTGTTTTATAGGGTTTGAGCATACATGGCCAAACAATGAGCGCACATGCTTAAGCAAATTTTTTTAAATGACTTTTAATTTTGCATTTATCAATCCTACTGTTAGAACTTGGCTGATGTGGCATCAGGATGAACACACGTGCCTAACTTCCGAGCGCACCACTCAGTACAAGAAAATATTTTCTTTTGATTTTGGGAAACTGATCCATTTGAGCTTATTTTTCATGATTCTTTGGGCTATTTTGATGGATTATGGTATGAGTCAGTCAATTAAGCTTATTCTTACCATCTTGAGATAAAATAGATGATAAATTAGTCGCTTAGTATTGTTCCTTGTTTATGATCACTTTATCGAATTCATAATATATCCATGTTCACATATGCAAGTAAGGCTTGTTGTGCTATGTTATCACATAGTGTTTATTTTATGTTTTTGCAATATTATGTTATGCTATGAGATGACCTAGAACCCATGAACATTTATCCATGTTGGCTTAGGTTATACCTTGGACTTTTATTTGCTCGGTTCGTTATCATGAGACGTGGTCCTAGGGTTATACTTGATTAGGCATCATGATATGGTATATACATGATGATGATGAAGGCTTATGTTTGGATATTAGGTGTTGTAGGCATTGAAAATCGCTGATCAGTACCCGAACGAGACTCGTGATGGTGGGTGACAACTGACGACCCATCAGACGACATGACGATGGAGCGTTAAGGTGCGAGTCCAATGACAGGACCGCGCCACTGCAAGAATCAAAGCCGCAATACTGTGGAAGTCAACACCACAGTGTCGGAAAAGTGAGACGGCACTAAATGGCACTCAAACGACAATGGATCTGAGTAAATTGGACTCCGGAATCAACAAAAAGGATGAACCAAGCTCAGAAATACCGGAAAATGGACCAAGGCGGGTGAAAAAACCTCGACCAAAGCTGAAACAATTCGGCCTTGGCCGAAGTTGGCTTGGCCAAGGCCAAAACACTTCGGCCATTTGGCCGAGTCACTCCCCCCCCCCTCTTTTCCTACAAATAGGGAGAGGGGGGCTTCATTTGAGGGGGTTGGAGATTTGTGGAGAATTCTTAAGAGCTCGACGCAGTCTTTTGCACAGATCCAAGTGTCAGCGAAGATCAAAAGTTTAGATCCGCGTCCCGTGCAAGACAGGAGTTTGTTCCACGCCAGATCTACATTGCAAGGTAGAGACTGTAGCTCAGATTTACAACGATCTAGGTTAGGTTTGCGGATCTACCCCCAAGGCTAAGCTTCGTCTTAGTCTCAGGGTCAGTGTGTGATTTCTCCTAGTAGATCTCACCCACTCCGGTGATCATCTCCTTCGTGAGATTGATCCCCGTCAGTGTTTTATTTCCTTTGTGAAATAAACACCCCAGATCCGCAGATCTAGCATCTGGATCTCTACTTGGATCGGGATTGCGCGGTGGTCCACGGACGAAACAAGTCCCCGTCACAGGCCAAGACACCCACGCAAGCGACGATCCGATAAACGGATCCCGCGTTTGTTCAATTAGGGTCAAAAGTTGTAATCTTTAATTTGATTTTTTCATCGTAAAGCCTTATAAAAAGGCGATCTTTTATTTAAATTTTGTTTCAAGCGACTGAAGTTTGTAACAGATTCAGATCAATGGAAATTTCAACAACTGGTCCCGAGAACACCAGCGAGCCGGCCCGTGCCCGGGCCCGGAGCTCGGTCTGGCCTGGGATTTCCGGGGCATACCCAGGCCGGGCACCGGGTCGGGCCCGGGCCGGCGGGTTTTTTGGACAGCCCTAGGGTTATCAGTCTATTTGGAGACTTGACCATGGAGTTATTAACCTTTTAGTAAGGTTAGAGTTTGATTTGATGATGTTAGGGGATTATCGGGATCGTTGGGGGATTAAGTATGATGATTAGAGTCCCACCAAGAATGATGATCATTTTTAGAAATAGTTAGTGTAGTTGGGAGATGTTGGATCTTGAGTTTGAGTAGTAATCAGTCAGTAACAAAGACCTAGGGATGACTTTATGGTTCAGAATAATTTAGCAAAGAGTATCATGATGATGTAACCATGTCCATGCATGATCTAGATTATATTATGATTAGAATGGTCTGTGGTTAAAAATTTTCCTATCATTTGTCCATTTTTTTGTAGGGAATTTACATGGCGCGTGCTAGACTATGTTACTCATGTTTGAGGAGTTTGGTTCTATTACTTTGGCATCCTAGCGGATGTTGTGTTGTGATTGACAGGAATGACATTATGAAATTGTTTTTGATCACATAGTGAAGTCAGATAGGTGTGCTGTGCATGAAGACGACTTCTGTCAAAAATGTGATTTATAAGCATGCTATCATAGCGTGGCTACACCCTCGACATTGATATCCCAATATGAGGTTTTCCCTTGACTATTATTATTATTATAGCATCGACTAGATGATGCACCTCTCTCGCTTAGACATGTTCTGGACCACGGTTATTTTTCATAGTTTTACGGAAGTCGTTCTACAGTAACCTTGTGGTTAGTGTATAACATTTCATGCACAGGCACTTTTATAAACTGATAGACATGGGTTTAATAAAAGGGGAACTAGTTGGTGAATATAAGGTGTATATAAACGGTTTATGCGCATACCTGATTCGGAGTTACTGTATATATCTACTTCTGGGCTAAGGGTCACTACCTGTCTTGAAGTCGTGTTCCCGGGACGTGTTGCGGGAAGACAGACTTATATACGTGGAAATATTCACCTCTAGTTCAAATAATATCAATAAATAAATAAACCGTTTCAGTTATTGTCAGACATGCTGGACTTGATGGATTGTATGAGTTGTCATTCCTAGTCTGTCACTTATTTCTTGTGATATTCTTCCTTCTTGGTTGTATTTGATATGCGTAATATAGCTTTTCCTTTATATATTGTCTTTCTATTGCATTAGTGATACTTCTAGTATCGTAGTTGTTTTCACCTTAACCTTGAAGCTGGCATTTGTTCTTATACACAACTCATTTTCTTCTTATTTTCACTATCTCATCGTCTTGTCATTTCGCATGCTAGTTAATATATCTCAAACTACATCTATTTTATTTTTATCATTAGTTCTTGCATATTGTTCGCATACCTTTTCTTGTTCCAGTTGTTTCTTTGGAACCTTTGTTGGATTGCTCTGACAATCCTGGAATTGTCCTCCAGCTTTTAGGGGGTGGCTTGCTACATGTATGGATCAAATTGTGTAGATAGATCAGTTGAGGATGCCGTTTAGAGATTGAGGTTAGATACCGAATATCTGGAGCGGTGAGTTTTGTATCAATTAAGTTGGTGTGGTTAGTGAGAGAAATGATCATTGTATTTGGAATTCTTTTTATATTTTTATTTAGAGAGAGTCCATGTTTTGATATATAGCCATTATACCTAGTTTCAATCAATCAAGTGGAATTTTGGATATTAAAGGATTTATTGATGTTGGAATTTTTTTTCCTGGTTTCATTATTAAGGATATTTGATAATAGAGAATATTTATTGCTAGTCTAGAGGCGTGAATGTGACTACGAGAGAGGGCTCATTCTTTTTAGTTGCATCGCCGGCCGAGTCACGTATCCTCCATATGCGTCTTTGTGACCAGAACGTGACAACGAAAAAAAAAAATGAATGCAATTTCATTGGATTTTAATTATTTAGTTGATTTATATTCAATAATGTCGACAGATTGAAAACTTTTTTTATTAGATTACAGTTGCAAGTGTTACAATTAATGAGTTGACAAATCAAACATTTTATTATCCTAAATTACATAAATGTTGACTTATATTATATTTTGGTCTTTTGTGTTTACCAGATGCTTGATGCAAATTTTCATTTATATGATATGACGTGGAAAATGTGCTTGATTTTGCACGGAATGTGTATTCAATATTTCAGTGAATGTATGACAATGGTTCTGTAGATTATTTTATTAAAAGATGGACATGGAAAATGAATATAAATTGAAAAACATGGAACTAAGGCCGTGCTTAGCACGAGCTAAAATGCTAGTTGATAGTTAAGAGGATTATCTCATAAACGCCCATGCTTAAGGATGCTCCACAAAACATTCACTGGTAACTTGTTCTTTTAAGAATTGCTTGTTGACAATCAACTAGTACTGATACCAATTGTTGATAAAATGACTGGATCACGATGACGCGGAAGTTACGTTCAAATCTATCTAATTAGATCTTTTCCGTCTTACTAGGACAAACAATCACACTTTCCATAAGGAAATCACTAGAAGGGCAAGATTGAACTAAACAGAAAACAGAACATAACAATACGTCGCAAAAAAAAAAATATCGGACAAAAGACACAAAAGATACGGGATTTAATTATGTGGTTTGTCAGTCAACTATATCCACATAGAGATATTTAAGTCTTCTTCATATTAGAGCGTATACAAAAATCCATTGGATAGTACAATATTTTTGCACTTTCCTCGTTAATAATTTTATTATGACTATTAATTATAATAAAATGTTTAACTGTTCAAATGAAAATACATGAATGAAGATCGATGATCTGAAAACTTTATTATGTTACCTCCAAAGCAACTTACAATTTAGAAGAGTCTTGTTTTTTCAACCCTTTTTATATTTTATCCGGTGGTGACTTGCCTGAGGTAGCATAGGAACATTCCGACTCATAAAATATTAATAGAAAAATAGATTGGCTTAAAAATGAATTAACCAAGCTATACTATTTACAATTGGCTGATCTCCTATATATCTTGATATTGCAGGATATTTTCAACATTATCTTTAAAATATATTTATAAGTTGAGCATGACATCTAGCAACATCAATGAGGTTATATTCAAAATCATTACTTAGAGTAAGAAGCATGCCACCTTAACAAAACCTCCCAAGTTAAAGCTACAATTAGCCTAAAACTTTTGTAGATGTAACCTACTCAGCTTGTATTTGTTAACATGACCTTTTCTTGGTTAATTATCTTCATGTTTCTTTTTGTTCTATATATGTTAATGTTTGAGATAAGAATTCATTTTCATGCCACGGAGAACTCGACAAAGGATTCGGTGATCTCTATAGTCATTGGAACTAAGTTTTATTCTAATATAAAACATTTACGAGAATATATGCAGTATACTTCCTCGCACCAAAAGCATATAGAACTATCAAAAGGCTTACTTAAGTTAATTGTTATAAATTTCGTCGGTTCTATATGGTTTGAAAGTAATGGTGGTTATACATTTGAGTCATACACTCAAATTAATTCCTTGTTAAAAGAACCATTTTTTTTGCCTGTAAATTCTTTTTCAGTAATTTGAAGATATATCGTAAAATGAATGTGACAAGCATGCAAGTAACCTATAGTGATCTTTGGTTACCTTACGAGTACTGTTCTGTTCCTTTCATAGGGATGAACTAGTATAGCTGAAAAATTTTCAACTTATTTAAACCATATATGATGAGAAAGAATAATTAATTAATTATAAGTATAGTAATAGTTACTTCATTTTAATTACGATGCAAGTAAAAATTAATCCATATGATTATATTGGTGATATAACTTAGGAACCTTTAAAAAAAGAAGAAGAAGAAGATATAACTTAGGATCATGTATGCATTATATGTGCTCATGTATATTTCAAAATTCAAAACCATATTGTTGTTGATAAAGTATATGTTGCATGATATACATATAGTATGCACGTATGGTTCAACTTAATTGACTATAAAAAGACAAGAATAGTTAATATGCCAACATTAAGTAAACTTATTGAATAAAATTTACTACATGAACTAGCACTAAAACAAAACAATGATCACATATCTTGGTGATGCATATGAAGCTTGCATCTTTGTGATGCACATATACATAAATATTCATATCCTCTACCTCCCTAAAATAAATTACCATCCACCTAGCGATTTTCTACACCCAAGAAGTCGATAAAAGGCACATCCTTCTTCAAGGATTCATTATCTTCATGTTTCATCATTACTTCATTAGAATTATCCCCAATTTTCACTAATTTGCACTCATCACCGACAAATGAGAAGCCAATAGAGAATGGACTTGCAGAGCCTAAACTACGATAACGATGATAATAAGGGAGGCGATCAGAGAACTGAGAAGAGCTCGGAAACCCCCAAGAGAACTGAGAAGAACTCGAAGGGGAGAAACCCTTCAAAGGGTTTCTAAACTCGAACATCCTGTGATTTGAAATATGATTTCTTTCGTGATGCACTGAAGTTGGGTCATAAATACTACTTCTTTTACTTTTGCCAAGTTGCCTCGATCGTTCTCTCTGGCGACGAGCCATGATGACATGCCAGTGATTCTTGACTGCATTGTCAGTCCGGCCAGGGAACAGCCTGGCGATGTGGGCCCACTTGTTGCCGTGGACTCGATGAGCTGCGAGGAGTCTATCTTCTTCTTCCTCAGTGAAGGGTCTTCTGTTGATTCTTGGGTCTAGTTGGTTGAACCATCTCAATCTACAGCTTTTCCCTGCAAAACACAATTAAAACCTTTTCTTAGAATACAAGTATTTATAGAGCCGGGATCAGATGCAATCCCCTTAACAGAATAAATTAAACGGAAGAAAGTGTTCATATATCTCAAAGATTCAGACCGAGAAGGTCTTCACGTTAATTTATAAGTACTAATACTGTGGCTTACTCATTGTCGTTGCATAGAAAGAGAAGGTCCTAAACAAAATTAGTTTTTGCTTATTTTCTTCATGTTAATTTGACAATTATATACCACAAACTCTTGATTTTTTTTCTTACAAAAGTAATTAACTTAAAAAACTAAAATTTGATGACAAAATTATTTATTCAATCAACTTTTTTATATGTTGACATACTTGAGTGAAATTAATATTAATTTTTCTATACCACAGGATATCAAACTGTCAAGATAGAATTTTAGGATATCAAAGTTAAAAAAGAGTAGTGAAACTTTTGGGGTGTCGAAGTGCAACTAGAAGATAAAGTTTGAAAGATGAACATATCGGCATCGATCGTTTGAGCTCATAATTATGAACCTGATCGTCCTTGGAGCTTCTCCGCGATGGAGTTCCAGTTCTGAGGGCCATACTGTTCAACGAGCTGCTTCAGCTTCTCGTCCTCGCCAGGTCGCCAGTGGCCCCGTGGGCAAGATTTTGTTTGATCCTCAGAGCCGCTGGCCTCCATGTTTTCCTCCATATAAATTTTCTTGTACTAAGATAAGCTTGTTTGCTGACTATATGATATTTGATATGAGGAAGGAGTGGAGAGAGAAGGTAAAGGGGAAATTATGTAAAGGAGAGGGTAGGGTTTTTGGATGGCAAGTCTTTTTTGTTAGTTTTACACGACAACGAAGGGTATGGTATTATAAAAGTCAATATATATGTGGGTTTGTGAGTGCGCATTTATATGAGCTTTTGGTCACCTACATATATCTTCTAAACTTCCATAACAATATTCTCTCAACTTCCTTTACAATATTTCTCTCTCTTTCAAACTCTCCCACACGTATGCATGCACTCTTATAGTACGGCAAGTTTCAAACTTTTCTACTTAAAAACCATGTAGTTATGAAAATAATTAGATTAATTATTTTCATGATATGTTGATTAACAAATTTACCAGTGATTTAGAGTTACTGTATGATGTTTCATGAAGTGGTAGGAATGGACTATAAACTACAATTTATATTTAATTGATAATGATTATTCAATACCATATTCAAAGCCTACATTATTTTCTTGAAGACTATATATCATCTTTTTTTTCTTTTTTTCTTTTTTTTTTGGAAGATAAAATAGGGTGAGTTGCCCTATTTAAATATGCTATATACACACTAGCTAAGTCTAGAGGTGAATAGTCCAGGAGTAGTAACGATCAAACAGTTCATACCTAAGAATAAGGAGAGGACCATAGCCTTCACCTATTGCATAAGTCATAGATGTTTCATCAAAACTAATCCAAAAACTAAACCAATCTCGAAAAATCTAGGCAAAAAGAATACATTATAGAGCTATCACCAGCTCTCACTTACAACCAAATCCAAAAGTAATACCAGAGTGTAAGTAAAGGATAATTACATCAAACTAAAGTATAACTGTAACAAAAGATTAAAAGATTGGAGGGGCACTTTAAAAGTTGTTGACAATAGCGGCTAAACCAGTCAAAGATGACTCATCATGCAATAGCAACTTGGCAAGCCCCCTCTTATCCGCCAAGTCCTTGACAGTAGACACCCTCTTGGATGGCAAGTATCATGTCCATAACAAGATGAAGTGGGTGGAGATAGACACCAAACGACAGGGAGTGATAGTAGACTTGTTAAAAATAAGGTTATTCCTCGCTCTCCATAAACACCAGCTTAAGGATGGGAAGATAATTGACCACAATATTCTGCTTCCTCTTTCCTCCAAGAAGGAGCCATAAGAATCTACAATTTGTCTAAAATCATTTGGAAGATTAGTAGTCTTAAGAAAAGGCAAGAAGTAGAACCATACAATCTTCACAAACTTACATTGGAGAAAAAGATGCTCGTCATCTTCAGGCATTTCATTGCAAAAGGAACACATGGTGTCCCCTATCCAACCCTTATTCGCCAAAGCTACCTTAGTGTTAAGCTTCCTCTTAGATAGTAGTAGCCATAAGAAAATGTTAACTTTCACAGGAATAAATGAATTTCATATAAAATTAAAACCTTGAAAGAGTAGACCACTGCCATTAAGGAAAGAATAGATTGATTTAACTGCGAAGGAACCAGATTTATGGTGAGGCCGCCAAACATCATCTTTGCCACTATTTGTGCAGAGGGTGAAATCAAAGAGGAAATGTTTTAACTTAGAAACCTCAGCCCCCTCTTGCATAGAGATTGGTCTTCTAATCATAGGTTGTCATCTCCATTGACTACTATGGTAGATACCTTGTGATCTAACATTGATATTAACTGAAAATTATAGGTTGTATGCCAGGGAGAACAAAGATGCCAATGTATTAGGGCCTGACCACTTATCTTCCCGGAATCTAATACAAGATCCATCACCTAATTTCCATTGAACTAAACTCTTTAAAGCTTGACTGCTAGAAAAAATATTCCGCCAAAATTTAGAGGTAGAGAGACTTGGTGGTGTAGGGTTAGGAAGACATGAGAAGTAGAGAGAACTAAGCACTTTACCCAATAACGACTCTCCTTGAAGAACCATCCACATCCATTTTGAAAGAAGAGAAAGATTAAAATCATAAAGATTGAGGATACCATCCCCCCCCCCCCCCCCCCCTCCTTTTAGGTCTACAAACTAAACTCCATTTAACTAAAACTTTGCAAGAAGAGCTAGATTATTTTCCATCCCATAAGAAGTTGCTTCTGATTTTATCCATTGCTTTGATTAACCATTTAGAGAGCTTGAAAAAAGATAAGAAATATAAAGAAATAGAGGTTAAGACCGAGTTGATAAGAGTCAAGCGTCCTCCAATGGATAGTTGTTTACTCTTCCACATGGATAGCCTCTTAGAAAGCTTGTCTAAGAGAGGCTATCAGTCATGTTTATTGCAAGAGCCCTTTTTTATAGGGATGCCAAGATATTTGAAAGGAGGAGAGGCATCAGAACAATTAAGAAATTGGCAAAGAAGGCTCATTTGGTAGGGGATTTACCACAATAGATGGGTTTTGACATAATTGATACCCAAACCAAATATATCCTCAAACATATAGAAGATAGTTTTCAAGACAAAGAAGTCAGAAGTTGTAGCTCTACACATGATGATTGTGTCATCAACAAATTGGAGAGAGTAAATATTATTTAGTTCCCCCCTTGAAATGCATCTCAAATAGGTCCCCACGTGCAACACTAGAGGTTAGCATCTTGTTGAGACCATCAACAGCTAGAATAAATAGCATAAGTGAAAGAAGGTCACCCTGCTTCAGACCCCCAAAGCATCGGGAGTAAATTGTTAGGGAACTATTTAACAAAATGGCTAACTTGGAAGAATAGAGGACCTCTCTAATCCATGCACACCATTTAGTCCCAAAACCCCTAGCTTTTAGCATCTCAAGGATAAAGGACCAACTAACTCAATCAAAGGCCTTCATGAAATCCACTTTGATCATACAAATTTTCTTACGTTTGGAGGAGCAATGGGGAAGAAGCTCATGAGTAATAGTATAAGAATTCAGAATAGATTTATCACTTTAGAAGGTTGACTGAGTGCGATCAACTAAGGAAGGTAAGAAAGGAGCAAGCCTATTAGACTAGATTTTGGGGAAGATTTAAACAAGCCATTTAAAAGGCTTACAGGCCTAAAGTTCTTAACATGACTGGCTCCCTCAATCTTAGGAACGAGGGTAATAAGGGAGAAGTTGATGTTATGGAGGGGTGATGCATCTGAAAAGAGAGAGTTAAAGATAGAGAAGATATCATCTTATATGACCTCCCAAAACTCTTGGTAGAAGAGAATTGAGAAGCCGTCAGGTCCAGGGCATTTGTTAGGATGCAAGCCAAAGACCGCTGACTTAATTTCATCATGAGTGAAATTAAGTCAAGGTTTTCAAGACCCTGGACAGGGTTAGGATACAGATACGACCAATCTAGGTTGAAAGAAGAGGAAGAAGTTGCAGAGAACAAAGAAGAGAAGAAATTTTTTTAAAAAAATATTTTTGTTTGCCCTGTTTTGAGGAGATGAGAAAGTCATCATGGATGATATTTGAGATGAAGTTTTTCATTCTATTGAAAGAAGCTGATTTGTGGAAAAAGGAGGTGTTATTATCCCCCTCTATCAATCAAGTGATCCTAGACTTTTGTCTCCAATAAATTTCCTCTTGTTTAGCAATATGAGTCATGAATAAAGTTTTTTTAAAAACATTCATAATATTCTTCAAAGACCTTAAATTAATGATCAGGACCACTCCCAACATGGATTGATCATTAGGGTAATGGATTGACTAACATATGAGAAAACCCTAGAAAATTTGGTGGATGATATCTGTCTATAGAGGGCAAATTTTAAATGCATTCACATGGCTAACTGCTCTTAGGCAACTCCAAAAACAACACTTCTTATGATTAGAAGCCCTCTTGTTATAATGGGGGCATTTATGCTATAAAGTTTGCATATTGATTTCAGAAGTTTAAAAAGCAAACGTTGCAAAATACAATGTGTACATTTCTTCTTGATGACTTAATTAGATACGAGATTTATTAGAATTCAGAAAAGTTATTTGAAATTCATATGGGAGAGGAAATTTGATAGAAAATCTCAATAACAATTTAATAGCATATGTTCTTCTTTTGCTAGCTAAGTTTGAAAATTGGAGTACTTCCTTCCAATGTCTTAATCAACTATATTTCTGAGTGAAACAACTGACAGTGTTTTGATCCCCTAGGAATTATGATGAATACTATAATTAAAGATGTATGAAATTTAGAAGTTTAAGCAACCGAAAGCAACTTTCTATTTTTTCTGGTCGACTTATTTTGAGTAGGCTTAGTCACATACAGGTTTTGTTAGAGAAGTCAAGGTTCAAAGTTTAATAGTAATTGAAGTTGTTAGAAAAGATGTCAAATTTTCAGGCATTCAGTGAAAATTTCCTTGATAATAAGTAGAGGTGTCAACAGTCACAGACTTGGCCAACATTATCCTTATCTATCTATCTATATATTTAGTAAAACAGGTTTGAATGAAAAGGTAATAAGATTTTAAGCCAATTCAGGAAATCTCTTAATTTAGCTTTTAAATATAATTTATTTTTTTTTGCTGTTTTCGTACCCATATAATTTCAGTAGGATAATGCTGCGTTGCATATCACATTTTATAAACTGTCATGTTAGAATTGGTTAAGTTTAATTACGCATAATTATGGCATCAAAAAATGGTAGTTAATAATTCCTTTCTCTCAAATTCAGACGTGTGGATAAATCCACAATTAAATAGATAAAGATATATAATGTTTAAGTTGTAACAGTACTAAATAATTTCTTGAAAAGGTCTAACTAGCTCCCTCAACCAAACTCTTGCCCTTTGTTCGCTTCTTTGTTTATGAGTACAAATCATACATGGTTGGTATAATATTCATAATATATAGGACTATTTTTGTTTTTAAATTAAAAAGTGGAACTGAATTAAATTTCGATAAACAAAGCAATCACCACTATTCATATCATGCCATATTATGAGAAGGTTGCTAAGCTTGTGGCTAGTGTTTATTTTGCCCTTTGTGTTCATACACATGCAGTCTCTTTGGCATCTACAGTTATGCTGACCTTAATCAGACAATTAACAAGAAATTAGTGCTAATGACCCCATGTTTTGACTGTTCCATCCAACAATATATGTTTTAGTGTTGTTTGAAAAAATATTGATAATAATATATATAATTAATATGATATTTTGTGAAGTACGTAATTTCATCCAACAAGCATGACCAGAAGAGAAATTTCAAAGAGAACACCCTTATTTGGCTGCTCAACGTTAAGTAGTTTTTCATTAATGCATATGATGTACCAATGGCAACGTCTAACACTAATTAAATGATTCTAAATATATAGTCCCTATTGTGGTTGATAACCATCTTCCTTATGTGTGAATATATTATGGATGTAATTAGCTTCTATCCGTTAGAAAAGCTTAACTATAAAACAATGTCGTTAGATGTGATTATGAACCTACATTCTTATTTTTAATGCATATGGTAGGTTAGAAGGTTGTACTTGGTAAATATTTCTATTAACAACAATAACTTGGGAAGTTAGGCAAACACAGGTGGGATGTATCAAACTTGCCTATTCCTTGAAACTTATCCAAAATGTGTACATGATGATTTGAAGTTGAAACTGTGGAGTATATTTTGTTCAATTGTGATCTAAAGCTTGGGCAAAGTATTTAAAAGGACCATCAACCAAGGGCTAGAAGAGGAAAAAGACAAGTATGTGGATTGTGGACCATCAAAATAAACCACACACACCAATTTTCCTAATTCAACAGTGGCATGCATGCATACGAAGATAGGAAGGCAATTAATATCCAACAGCACATGGATAATAAACGCTCAAACATAAGCTGCCAGTTGTTTGCTATCAATAATATGTCATCCTGAACAAATATGCACATGCACGCAAATATTACCAACATCAATGATCTCTGATTTCTTTAGATCAGTCTTTACTCAAGTAAATACTATAATAGACGAGGGTTTCTTGAACTGTAAAAATATTGAGAGTGCATAATTTTGTTTCTTGTTGCATTGATAAATAGTTGAGAAACTTTGATCAAGTGCTCTCCTTACTTTATTCTTTATGTGTTACTTAGAATATTGATGCGTTTGTATTAATTGTATAATCACGTTATAACATTAGCTATTGGTTGGGAACTATATAGAGTGGTAAGGTCACCTAATAGCATTAAAATCTCATCCATGCACGTATCAAATTCACAAAAAAAAAAGGATCATTTCTTCATCTCCCTAATTAGGGGTTTTTTTTAACTTATTAATCATTGCAGTTTGTTGGGTTAACTTCACGTGTCGTGCATCTGGAAGGAGCTTCTTGACTTTAGTCTCTTACTTGTATGTTAATTAACCCTACATTGACAGGATAACTTAAATTCACTCTACCGATATCCAATTATATGTCCCTCTACAAATATAATTCATAGAAGAATATTACCGTTAGTATTTCAAAATTCAGCTTCATCTCCCTATCTGAGAAATGGAACAAATTAAACTTTGAAGTAGATTTCCACAATTAAATGTGTTGGCTAAATTTGTGTGGCTACCTACTCTAAGGAAACCTTAAACTGGGGGGTTTACATGAAGTTAAACCTAAGCATTTCATTGCAAATGACCCCTCATCTCTCTCTCTCTCTCTCTCTCTCACTTCAAAGAGAGCATCTTCATTTTTCCTACTGCATGCGCTTGCTTTTAACGTCAACAAACCCTTTGAAAACAGCAAGAAACCAATCTGACTTGAACATCAAAATGCCTCATTGGCATACTATATTTGTCACAGCCACGTGCACATATCGACAATTAGGAGAACACACTGGACAGCGATCTCTATTATAGAAGTGTCCATGTGGGAGCCATGCTCTAAATTTGCACATTAGCGTTTTCTAAATGTGTGCTCCACTGAACAACTCCTCCACTTATGAATGCATCTCCAAATAAGAGTAATTTCCTTGGGTGGATCTCCTTTTGTTTTCCTACGTACCATTATGACTTTCTAACTAGCTAGCTTATATATATATATAGCTCCACAAGGTCCGCAATGCTACTTACGCATGAAATAGTTCTTAATGTGACGTACATTAATATTGTATATGTATGGTTTAATTTAACTTGTGATATCTTGCATGTGAGTAAGTGATCTATAAATTCGACATAACATGCTTCGTATATAAATTTTTAGTCTCACGCACATGTCCCGTCAAGTATTAATTAATTGAGCAAGCATAAATACCATCATAAAAGCATTAAAATACGACGTAATACATGTTGAAATAAAAGTAAACGGTGAAGATATTTCAAATATGGACCAATACAAGAATGACAAGAAAGCTAGCTGGATCTTAAAACTAATTGACATGTATTTAGGGATTCAGGGGACCTATCAGACCTACCATTTCTTTGCAACCGTTCATGAGGACATATGACCACATTGTCATTTCAATGGCTAAGATGTTGTACCTCTTCACATTTTCTTAACCGCTAAGCCCAATATTTAGTCAAATCATAGCTTTTTTTTTTTAACTTTTGTCTTTTTAGAGACATCTTGTTTCTATTAGTCCGCTGACATCTTGTTTCTATTAGTCCGCTAAGGTAATACAAGATAAAATCAAGCATGTCAAAACGTTTATCCAAAGCCATTTTAGTTAAGGGCCTGTTTGTTTCATTTTCAAAAAATCATGAAATGTGAAAACAGTGCTGGAAATCAATATCGGAGCATTTC